>JAJPUD010007156.1:24201-113297 GCA_023553655.1 Myrmecobius fasciatus | reverse complement strand
AAAAAAAAACTTGGTAGAAAAATCAGGCTACAAGGGAATCTAAACTTTATAGGGGCACCTAGAACCATGATGACATACCTAGTACACTCAGTGATTTTAGCTGATATTTTTATGAAAGCCATTATAATGGATGCTAAACCACTAGCCTCAGGTAATTCAGAAAAGTTTCAAAGAGTTCAACAGTGTGGGAGTTGCAAAGAGGCAGATTTCAGTTTAACATAAAGAGAAATTTTCTGATAATCAGAGCTGTCCAAAATTGGGAGGGAAATATATATAGATGAGTTTTGCTGTTCTCCAGTTGTATGGGTACTAGTTGAAATCATGTCATAGAAATGTGGAATATTAGAGGTTTCTTTCTAGCTAAAAAATAAGTAACAGCTCCCAAGAGCCTGCAGGACCAAGTTTAAACTCTTTTACTTGGCATTTCATATCGTTCACTTGGGGGCTGATGCCAGTTTTTCCAGTCATTTACACACACACACACACACACACCTACACACACACCTCTTATGCCTTTAATCATGCTGTTCCCTAAGCCTAGAATTACATGCCTTCTCATTTTTACCAGCAACCACCCTTTGAGGTGTCCTACCCCCAAATGTGATCATGAAGAGTTGTCAGACAAGACTGAAATGACTGAATAAATAAGTTTGAATCTCCCTAAAAATAGGGGAATGGCCCCATTTATGAAAGGAGGAACATGTCTCTTCTCCCCTCTGAGTCCTCCTTCATAGTATCAAGCACAATTCAATATAAAGAAGATATCTAGTCCACAGGAGGCCCAGATCAAACACCATCTCTTGTACGAATCCTTCCTTGATTTCCTCCCCACATTATCCTCAGCTGGAAGCAATGTGTCTAATACCAATAGGTCTCATGGCTCTTTGTACCTCTTTTATAGCATTTTTCCATATGCATATTAAAGTCATCTGTGTCTCTGTCCTATTTCTTTCACTTGAAAGAAAAATTTTTATATATTTTTATTATTTTATCTCATAATTTTTATATATTTCATTGCACCGGAAAATATGCTCAGTGCAGTATGAAACCATGAAACTGGGAGTCAAAGACCCAAAGAGCTCCAGTCTTTGACCCTTATTTGTTGCCCTATATTAGATAGATCACAACTTTTCTTAGTCTCAACTTCTTTTTCTATAAGAAGACAATCATAATGCTTGCATAAGTTACCTCACAGTGTTACTATGGGAGAAAACTTCTTTGAAAATCTTTAAGAAATACAGACATATGAACTATTATTAATAATGAATATGTAATGAATTGTTATTCGTTCATTTCTCCATTCACCCAATCGATGGAAAGTGCCTATTGTCCAAATTTTGAGTGGAGTATGGAGTAGGGTAGCCGACTCATTGGGTATTCATATGTGTATCTGGAAAGGACTGTGCTGATGGTTGGTGAGTTGGGCCCAGAAATAAATAAGAAGAGAATGGGAGGCATAATATTAGGGAAATTTCTTCAGGTAAATCATTTCACATTTCTAGACCTCAGTTTCCAATTCTGAAAAATGGAGATACTAATACTGGTATGACCTATTACAGGGCTATGATTGTCCTTGAGATCATTAAAAGCCTCTGCTAAGTTTCTCTAAGCCTCAGCTTGGGATATGCTATGTTAGCACTCTCCCCATTTAACCAATAAGCTATTTCAGAGCTACAAGAGTAGATTGTAATTTATATATTTACCAAATTTTTGTCAAACCTAAGAAATTTAGGACCATAAAATTATAGACTGGTGGAAAATAATTACATCAGCCACTTTTAATCGTTTCCAGTGACAAAAAAAATTAATGTCATTACAATAATTGTTGCTCTCAATTTTGCAGTAAGTGGTTTTCCCCCCAAAAGAGCCATTAATTAGCCAATGCTGAGGTGGCATATTCTCCAATCTTTTATTAGCCACCCACATATTGCACACTGGGGATGATTTAAAGGGCACTGGGGACCACAGTCACATTCCTTGAAAAAATCAGGACTCCCAAATGACTCCCCTTCACAGCACCCTCTTTTCTCTGGGATCCATGAGCCTTTCTTCGGAGCAATAAATGCAGAAACAGAAGCAGAAAGACTGCTGCAGCACAGTTAGGGTCAAGTCAAATCAAATCAACCAGCATTTATTAAGCGCCTACTATGTGCGGAAGCAGAAAGACTGCTGTGGCACAGTTAGGGTCAATTCAACAAACATTTATTAAGCACTTACTATGTGGAGAAGCAGAAAGACTGCTGCAGCACAGTTAGGGTCAAGTCAAATCAAATCAACCAGCATTTATTAAGCGCCTACTATGTGCGGAAGCAGAAAGACTGCTGTGGCACAGTTAGGATCAATTCAACAAACATTTATTAAGAACTTACTATGTGGAGAAGCAGAAAGACTGCTGTGGCACAGTTAGGGTCAAATCAACAAACATTTATTAACTGCCTACTGTATGCCAAGCATAGTGTTAACTTCTAAGGATATGAAGAAAAGGGGGTAAACCAGCATTGGGTCACATTGTCCATGTGATAGGATTAAATACTTCCCCCTCTTTGCCATATACCTTTGCAGTCATCATAGTTGAAATTTCGGGGCAGGGAGGAGGAGGCCTTCCCATTGTGCCTTCTTCAGGAAATATGTACATTTTAACTAAATTGGTTGAAGGATAAGTGTAAAGTCCTCTTCTCAGATTCAACAAATTAGCTGCTTAAGTACTGAGACTGAGGGAAGCAGAGAAGGAAAGAACATAGATAGACAGCAATTCATTTTTTTAAGCTAGTATAGTTTCAGTTGACCACAAGTTTAAAATGAACCATGAGTATATCATAGCAATCAAAAAAGATTCTGATAATATCCTAAAGACAAGATTTAGGAACTCTGATCACACCGCAATTATAGAGGACTAATGGGAAAATGCTACCTACATACTGCTAGGAAAAATAAAGAACTCAGTGCAGATTGAGATGTATTTTCTTTTTTCTTTTTCTTTTCTTTTTTTTTTTGGATGGGGATTTGTTTTTCTTGATTATGCATGTTTGTAACAAGTTTTATTTTTCTTGCTTCCTCAATGGTGTGGGAGAGGTAGGAGGTAGAGCTGAAAATAAAATAAAGTTGAATTTAAAACAAAACAACAGAAGATATTGGGATCTTAGACTGCATTAAAAGAGAGTAACATGTCCAGATGTGAGAGTTCCACTATTCTCTATGTTGAACAAATGACATCTGGAGCAATATGTTCAGTGACAGGTCTTAAAAGGGACATAGGCAAACTGTAGTGTGAACAGAGGATGGCAACTAGTCTATCTGAGGGGATTGGAGACCTTCTTATATGACAAACAGTTCAAGGATTTGAGGATGTTTGGCCCAGAGCCTGGAAAAAAGCTAGGCAACGTTATTGCTGTTTTTGAATATCTGAAGGATTTCCTGGTGAAAGAGAGATGAGACTTTCTCAGCTTGGCCCCAGAGAGCAGATCTAGGGGGCACTATGGGTGCAGCATGTGGTGGGAAGAGACAATATAGTATGGCTTGATAGAAAGCTAGCTCTACTACTCAGCTCTACTATTTTTTAATTGTATGATCTTGGACAAGTCATTTTCTCCTCTGTAAAATGAAGAAGTTGTACTAGGTTCTTCCAGCTCTAAATGCTATAATTCTATAAAGAAAGACTTCTTAAACTTTTTCTACTCAAGACCCCTTTTTGCTAGAAAAAAAATTATGCAATTCCAGTATGTAAGTATATAAAATAGGTATATAAATCAGTTTACTAGTAATAAATCATAATTTCATGACCCCCCACACTCAGTAATGCAACTCCATATTGGATTGTGACCCCCATAGTTTAAGAAGCTTTGTATAAGGTTCAGCAAAGTAGGGGAAAGACAGGAGAAAGCATTAGACTTCTTCTTTGAGCCTCAGTTTCCTCACTTGCAGGATGAGAATCATAATGTGGAAATACCAATCACCTAGCAGAGTTGTAGGGATAAAGTTCTTTATGAATCTTAAAGCACCATAGTTATAATGCAGGTTAGAAAGGAGTGAGCTCTCTGTCACTGTAGGTATCCAAGTAAGAACTAGGGAGGGTAAAGTGGGGATTCCTGCAGAGAAGCAGGGAGCTGGACCATTGGCTTTCAAGGGCCAAGCCTATTGTGGGATGACATGAACCTTAAAGCACTATAGTTATATAATACAAGTTAGGAGTGAGCTTTCTGTCACTGCAGGTATCCAAGTAAGTCCTAGGGTGGGTGCAGTGGGGATTCCTGCAGAGAGGCAGGGGATTGGCCCGATTGCTCTCAAGGGCCAAGCATGAATCTGTATGGCTAGCGGCGACATTGCCTCCTTGGCAAGAAGCCCTGTGCTCAGGATAAATGGCTGCAAGGAGCTAGACATTGTGTCCCTTTTCCATTCCGATGAATTACTGCTGGACTGCCAGTAGTTAGGGATGGCTCACTCCCCCTAAGTTGTAATGAGGGCGATGGGTATTAATCTCCACAGATATCGAACCATAATTATCTGATCATCGGGCCTCTTTAAAAAAATTAAAGCTGCCCATCCATCCTTTCCTGGGCTGCCACGTTGTAAAACAATGAGCACTAATGGCCGGTGAGCCCTGGGGGCTGGCCAAGCTTTTCTATCTGAACACTGCCACCTCATGGAGAACAGTTGGAATGATTTTGGAGGCCAGGGACCAAGCTTTGGACTGTGTCCACTTGGGGACTCCGACCCTGGGAATGGGGGTCAAACATCTTCTATATAACTGAGGGCTGATGCCGATTATTAAGGGAACTCTCTTAGTGCTTGGGATCCCACAGGGACAGTGGGATTAGACAACCCTTTAAAATAGATTTGAATTTCTCCTTGGTCCCTTCTCAATCACCCTTTTGATGGGCATCTTTCCTGCTCCCTGGTCACGTTAAGTCCTCCCCATCACACCTTGCTCTACTTTGGTTTCTAATTAATCACCCAATTAATCCAATGGGCATTTTTTAAAGTGCCTACTATGAGCAACACGCAAAAAACTAGATCTTGAGCATAGACACTAAAAAAGAAAAATAAAAAGTAACCACTTCCACTCTAAAAGGGCTTGTACTTTACTGCAGGATACAACAGATGCAATAAGTAAATAAATATATTTGGATACATAGTAATTTGGAGGAATAATTGGATAAGAGCTGAAGGCAGTTACATTTTAATAAGGGCTTCTTGGAGACAAAAATAAAAACAAAGCAAGACCCTAAAAAATTGGACAAAAGAACTATCTCTGGTAGCCAAGCACTCTTGATTCTAGTTCCACCTATCACTATTCTGTCACTAACTTGCTATGAGATCAGGGGGAAGATACATCCACTCTCTAGACCTCAATTTTCTCCTCTATAAAAAGAGGGCGTTGGGTTAGAGGATTTCTACAATCTTTTCCAACTTTAATATTTTATGTCCTGTGTTCTATGAGCTCTCGCACCCCTGACCTTCCCGGTGGCTGGACAGATATTTGGGGCTAAAAGGAACATCAGAGACTATGTGATCTGACCCTAAACAAAGATCTCTTCTCCACTGAAATGTATATTTCACTCAAATGAAATCTACAACGTTCTATACGACATTTTACCCAGCATCTTCTTGAAAACCTCCATTGAGGAGGAAACCTGCTACACCCCCAGGCAAACAGACCTACTTTTGGATACTTCTAGGCATGGGTTATTAGGGGCAACTAGATGTGGCAGTCCACTGCACTCGCCTTGGAATCAGGAGGACCCAAGTTCAAATCCTGCTTCTGACACTTACTAACTGTAAGACCCTAAGCAAGTTGCTTAACCCTGCTTGCCTCAGTTTCCTCATCTGTAAAATAAGCTGGAAAAGGAAATGGCAAACAACTTCAGGATCACTGCCAAAAAAATCCATATGGGGTTAAGAAGAGCTAGACATGAAACAACTTGATGATAACAACACGTTTTTAGGAAGCTTTTCCCTCCAATAAGCCAAAATATGCTTCTCTTCAACTTTCACCCATTACTTTTCAAGTTTGCCCTCTGAAGTCAAGCTGACCAAGCCTCGTTTCCATTCTATACACAGTCCTTCAAACTGTGAAAGTCGGCATAGTGGAGTAAAAAATGCATTGGATTTGGGATTAGGAGATCATGAACTCAAATTCTAACCATGGCATTCATGGCCATATGACTCACTTATACCTCTGTGTGATCCAGTTTCCTCACTGGTAAAATTAGGGGGTTAGCAGGTACCTCAAAGTGTTATCGTGAGGTTCAAATGAGATGATAAATGTACAGGATTTTGCAGACCTTAATGCCAACTAGCATTCTCCATCATTACAAGACAGCCATTATAGACCCCAGATTTCTTTTTTCCTAAATAAAAATCTCTACCTCTTTTTATTGATTCTCATAAGACATTGACTTCATTCCCCTCAACATGCTGGTTTCTCTTTTGGGAATATGCCTTCAGTTTGTCAATGTTCCTTCTAAAATACAATACGTAATACAATAGTAAAAATTACAATATTCTAAATATATCTGACACTCACTTCCAAAATCCTGCACACTATGCCCAGGGAAGGTAATAAGCATTTATGTAGTGCTTACTATGTTATCTCATTTGATCTTCACAACAACAATCTTATAAGAGAAGCGAGGCTGTGTTTGAAGCTAGATTTCAACTCAAGACTTCCTGACTTCAAGCCCAACTGTGCCTCCAGCTGCCTCTAATAGAGTCTAAGTTCCAATTAACATTCTTGGCTGCCATATCATATTGTTGACTCATATTGATCTTGTAGTTCATTTAGGAAATTGATATTTTGAATACAAGTTTAGAAATTTACATTTATACTTATTAAATTTAATCTTATTAGTTTCAATCTAATATTGCAGTTTGTCAGTGCCTTTTGGGATCCCAACTGTCATCTATTGTCCTTTTTAGCTTCGAATCAACTGCAGATTTGATAAACGTCAGATAGACCTTGATCCAAATCACTGGGTTTTTTTTTTAAATATTAAACAGCATAAGGCCAACCAAATAGAGATCCTTGGGGCCCTCCACTGGAGACTTCTTCCCTAGGCAACAGTTAATCATGGCCATATGACTCACTTAAACCTCTGTGAGATCCAGTTTCCTCACTGGAAAAATTCAGCCAGTTCTGAATCCATTTCTTTATATTATCATTTAGTCCATCTCATCCATGGGGTTTCTGTGGCTTTGCCAATTTAGCAAATGCCTTGCTAAAACTTAGCTGTTTTATGTACTACTATAACCACAGCATTCCCCTGATATAGCAGTCCAGGTACTCTGTTCAAAAAATAAAAAGGAAATGAGATAAGTCTGACGTGACCTGTTTCCCTTTTAAACTGCTTACAAACCATCCTTTTAATAATGTATTCTAGTATTTTGCTAGGAACTGAAGTCAGTCTCAATGATTTAGAATTTACAGACTCCTACTTTTTCTTCCTTTTTTTTTTTTAAATTGACAGTTTTGTCTTTCTTCTTACAAATTCTTTCCTGTTATCCCTGATCTCTGAAAAATCACTGATGTGGGTCACCAATTACATCTATCTCTGTTTTCAGTATCTTAGCTCATTCAGGTCTGGTGACTCGAACTCATATTGGGCAACTGGGTGGTCTCTTACCAACTCTTTACTTCTCTTAAACATCAACTTTAAGTATGGTCAGTGATCAGAAGCTGAAAGGGACCCCAGAGATTATCTGATCTAAACCCTTAATTTTACAGATGAGGAAACTGTGGTAAACAGGATTCAGTGACTTATCCATGGGTGTTCAGGGAAGACTAGCACCACTGGCATGAAGGCTTGCCAAGCCTTTTTCAGGAAAGCTCATCCAACTTTAGTGTCTAACTGTCATCGGACCCTCACCTGTGTCTCTGACAAGCTGGCCACACTCCAATAATTCACTTTTTAAAATTTTATATATATATATATATATATATATGTGTGTGTGTATATATATATATATGTATGTATGTATGTATGTATATATTACTATATATATTACAATAATAGCTTTTCATTTTTCAAAACACTCGCAGTTAGTTTTCAGTATTCACCCTTGTAAAACCTTGCATTCCAAATGTTTCTATCTCCCTTCCCTCCCTTCCCTTGACTGCAAGTAATTGAATATAGGTTAAACATGTACATTCTTCTAAATATATTTCCACATTTATAATGCTGTGCAAGAAAAATCAGATCAAAAAAGAAAAATGAGAAAAAAAACAAGCAAACCAACAACAATAACAAAGTGAAAATATTATTCTGTGATCCGTATTCCATCTCCATAGTCCTCTCTCTGGATGGCTCTTTCTATCACAAGTCTATTGGACCAATAATTCACTTCAGCAGACAGGCTAAACCAGGTTAAAGGTAACTAACAGACCTCAAAGTCATTGGTGAGTTAGAGGGATGTCTCTACCCCAAGTGAAGACTTCCTTCAGTGCAAGACGGGGATGAGAATAAATTGTTCCAGTGGAAGCTGAAGCAGGCACTGTGGAGCACCTAGAGCTTGCTCAGACATTGAACACGCCAGGTGGACCACTGCATCCGGGGCCACACCAGTTTCCCTGACTTTTGTCCTACCACTGAACTTTGATGACTCTGGAAGAGAAAATGAGGCTGATGACTTTGTGCAACTCTGCCTCACTTAAAGCCAATTGACTTGCAAATCAAAACTTCATTGGTTCTCTTCTAAAATGAAGAGCATGAAGTCACTTGCCAAGGGTCATACAACTTGAAATGGATTTGAACAGGAGTTTTTCTAATGCCTTAATAATTTTGTTTTATCCTCAGGAGATTTATAACTAAAGATAGAGAAAATAGCATGATAGCACCTACCTCCCAGAATGCTCGTGAGGATTAAATGAGGTAGGATTTATAAGTGCTTGGCATCTAGCAGGTGCTTAATAAATGCTTATTTCTTTCCCTCACTTTTGCTCAAATTTGTATTTCCAGGTTTAATCCAGTAACTGGCATGTAATAAGCCTTAATGAATATTTTATTTAAGATAATGCAATTTTAAAAGGTTCTTTTGTTATGCTTAGTATTCATAAACAGCACCAGTTCATTCTCATAGAAAGGGAAAATAACCTTATCAAGGTCACCTATCTAATAAATAGATGAGCAAAGTGAAATCCAGAAGGGGTAATTAACTTATTCACAAGCACAGAGACAGCAAGTAGCCAAGCTGGGATTAAAACTCAGCACCTTTGACTCCAAATCCTCTCTGACCCAATGCCCCTCTCGGACATCTTTCCGGAGTAATGTGCTAGGAAGGATCCCGAAAAGGAGGTGTTATGTCTCCCATGTCAAGGACTCTGGGATCTTCCTTTCTGCTATTCCTTGTGCTGATCTGCTTTATTCTTAGCCCGTTACATGATCATATTTTATTCATTTACATCCTGCTGTTATATACTATCTAGATTATAAATCATACATATTTCCACACTGCCCTATTAAAAAAAAATGCCAAAGAAGAGCAATTACATTAAGAGGCATAGAAACATACTAGAGTAGTACTCTCTGAATTTCCATCTTGAGCTTTGTAATTAATTCCCTGTATGAATTTGGGGGCAAGTCATTTCTCTCAGCCTCAATTTCCCCCTCAATAAAATGAGGAAATTGCACTAGATTTCATTCATCTATTCATTGAACTAGGTCCAAATCCCACTGTTGAAGATTTCTTGAGGTTAAGTAGTGTAACTTTTCTGTGTAATTTTGGGCAAATAATTTAACCATCCTGGGCCTCAGTTCTCATCTGTAAAATGAAAGGGTTGGACTAGATAGTCTCTTAAGTCCCTTCTAGCTCTTGATCTGTGATCCAATGACTCTAATATTCAATTAGTATTTAATGAGCATCTATTTTGGATGATAGACACTAGCAGGTGATAGAAATCCATAAAGAAGATGTAGTCCCTACCCTTTCCAGAATTTGTAATACTTAGGAACATGAAATTTATGTACTCAAAAAAAAGAAAGAAAGAAAAAGAAAAAGAAAAAGCAATGCAAAGCAGTTTCCATTAAATATCTTATACATGCTATTGAGAATTAGGGCCCTATGATCTCTGACTACCAGGTTTCTCCCAGCCCAAGAGAATGACCAAGGACTCAAAAGTTGTCAAAAACACAATTTCCATTAACCTTATGACATAATCTCCTAGATCACTGGGATTCTCTGATTCCAAGATCCCAAGAAGTATTTGGCACAGCCTGGAATATAAACCTTCACCAGGGACACACAACACAAGGATATGCAAACACTGACACATATGAAAAAAGGCACCCAACAGCAAATCCATGCAGCTGCTGCTCTGAAATGAAGATGTCTTCTCTGGTTCTCAATATTTTCTTCTTTTCAATCCACTCAGTTTTGCAACAACAGCATAATAAGCCAGCCTGATCCAGAGGCTGTGGTTCTCCCTTCTTTTGCCTACTATGTCCCTGTTTATAATAGCACACATAATAAAAGTTATAGGAATCAAGTTGCCTACCATCTCTGGAAGAGGAGAGGAGAGGGAGAGAGAAGGAGAGAAGAATTTTGAACACAAAATCTTGTAAAAATGAATGCTATGGGTTTTTTTTGACATTTAACTGAGGGGAGGGAAAGAAAGAAAGAAAGAAAGAAAGAAAGAAAGAAAGAAAGAAAGAAAGAAAGAAAGAAAGAAAGAAAGAAAGAAAGAAAGAAAGAGAGAGAGAGAGAAAGAGAGAAAGAAAGAAAGAAAGAAAGAAAGAAAGAAAGAAAGAAAGAAAGAAAGAAAGAAAGAAAGAAAGAAAGAAAGAAAGAAAGAAAGAAAGAAGAGGAAAGAAAAGAAAAGGAAGGAAAAGGAAGGAAAAGGAAGGAAAAGAAAAAGGAAGAAAGAAAGAAAAAGAGAGAAAGAAAGAAGGAAGGAAGGAAGGAAGGAAGGAAGGAAGGAAGGAAGGAAGGAAGGAAGGAAGGAAGGAAGGGGGAAGGAAGGAAAGAAAGAAAGAAGGAAGGAAAGAAGGAGGGAAGGAAGGAAGGGAGGGAGGGAGGAAGGAAGAAAGAGAAGAAGGGAGGGAAAAAGGAAGGAAGGAATTTGAACCTACTGGAGTTCAGAGAAAGAAGCCATTGCCAAAGGCTGACATAGCCCAGGAAAGCTTCATGGCACAGAGCATTGAAGACTTGAGGAAGGACTAGCCAAAAGACATCAAGACTATGTGTAAGGAACATGAAAGTGAGTAGTGAGAAGTAGAGCTGGAAAAGTGGATTGAGGCCATATTGTGCAGGACCTTTCCTGAAACTAGAAATGCCATTTGATTCCTAGGATTACCTAACATGCCCCCTGCTCCCACTGTTCCCTGGCCTACATCCAGGCCCACATCTTAGTTACCTCTAGGTTCTGTTGATTCCTCCTTTCCTACATCTCCTATCCATGCACACCTCTCAATTCCCATGACCTCCACCCTAATTTAGGCCATATCTTTCTTTCCTGAGCTATTGTACCTGTTCTTCCTGCCTCCATTTTCTCCCCTCTCCAATCCATCTTGCACAGACTGCCAGATTAATCTTCCTAATGCACAGCTCTGACCACATCCCATCTCTGCTCTAAGACCTTTTATTTTGGTGCAATTCAATTCAACATAATGAAATTAATTTACTGAATCTTTGTTGAGTGCCTACCCTTGGACTGGCCATTTCAAAATATAGTAATAAAAATTATCCCTTACCATAGGGCATTAGAGTTAAAAGTCTTAGAGATCATCTAGTCTGCCCCCCAGCCCACCCTCTTACAGAGGAGTAAATGAGTTGTAGAGAGGTTAGATGACGTGACCAAAGTTATACAGCAAATTCAATGATGGATCAAGGGGCTGCCTATTCTCCTGATGCCCAGGCCAGGACTCTTCTCCCTATATTACACCTTTTCATTCACACACTGCTTTCCACTTGTAAAAATGCCTTTCCATCTATTATATAAATAGTGCAGAATATCAGCTTGGGGCAGGGGGTGCTGCTGGGTAATGTAAGACATTTGCAATTTTTTTGGCCTCCTTTTATATTATCTCTCCCTAACAGGCAGGAGGGACTACAATAGACCAAAGAGACTCCATTTAAACAAACAGATATTTTTAATTGACAACAGAAGGGCAAATATGACTCATAGTGATGAATTCTCTGGGAATGGTTACAACTTTGGAGACATTAGCCCACTCTTGTGCTACTGGGATTTCAGTACCCTTGCGTTTTTCCCTTTCTTTCTCATCCAAACCTTCCTGTTAGTTGTCAAGAATTGTCGATTCTAAGTCTACTGGATCCCTTCTCTCAGCCATCCACCATCAAACTGAGATCTGTTGAAGTACCTTAGCTTCAAAAGGCCAAGGTCTCCCATTTCATCAGGGGCCATCTCCAGCTGTCTTGATCTATATCTGACCACTGCACCCAGATGGCTCTAGAAGGGAAAATGAGGCAGATGACCTTGCACAGCCCTCCCTCACTTAAATCCAATCCACTTGTATGTTATGGCATCACCTCCCTGATGTCATGGTCCTCTTCAAGAACAATGGACAAATAACAACAATAGCCATCCAGTTCAGCCCTCATTGATGTTCATCTTGGTTAGATAAGAGTTTTCTAATTGGACTCTTTGCCTTTCCTCTATCCCTGTCCCCTCCTTTCTCTCCACAGATGCTTGGAGGAATCTCCCTTGCACTGCTCTGACCTTGGCACAATCCAAACCAACTTTGAAATAGCTTCTGACCTTGGCACAGCTCACTCTGACCTTGACACAATCGAACCTTGGAACATCTCCCTCTGGCCTTGGCATACTCCACTCTGATCTTGGCACAGTCTACTCTGATCTTGACACAATTGAACTTTGGAACAGCTCCCTCTGACCTTGTCATAGTCCACTCTGATCTTGTCATAGTCCACTCTGACCTTGGCACAGTCTATTCTGACCTTGACACAATCAAACCTTGGAACAGCTCCTTCTGGCCTTGGCATACTCCACTCTGATCTTGGCAGTCTACTCTGACTTTGGCACAATTCAACCTTGGAACAGCTCCCTCTGACCTTGTCATAGTCCACTCTGATCTTGTCATAGTCCACTCTGACCTTGGCACAGTCTACTCTGACCTTGACACAATCAAACCTTGGAACAGCTCCTTCTGGCCTTAGCATACTACACTCTGATCTTGGCAGTCTACTCTGACTTTGGCACAATTCAACCTTGAAACAGCTCCCTCTGACCTTGTCATAGTCCACTCTGACCTTGTCATAGTCCACTCTGACCTTGGCATAGCCCACTCTGACCCTGACACAGTTTGATCTGATCTTGGCACAGTCCACTCTGACCTTGACACAATCAAACCTTGGGACATCTCCCCATAACCTTGGCACAATCCATTCTGACCATGACAAGTCAACTTTGACCTTGGTACAGCCCACTCTGACCTTGACACAACCCAACCCAACCTTGGAACAGCTCCCTCTGGCTTTTTTAATGACTTCTGATAAAGTCTGACCCCACCCTACCTCACCCCCATGAAAGTTCCATCTTTCTCCTCAAGTATCTTTGAGCTCTTTGCCTGACTCCTTTGTACTTAATTCACTCTTCTTTTCCTTTTGCTCATTCAGGAATGTATTAAGCACCTACTATGTGCCAGGTGTTGTGCTAGGAGCTGGTTGTACAAAGACAAATCAAAAGGGAAACATCTCAGTTGCTGGTATATACATCATATGCCCTATTAGAGTGGAAGCTCCTCAAAGACAGGTCCTGTGAGTTATTTCTCTCTCTCTACCCTCCCACACTAATCACAGGGAAGTGCATGTGATAAATATTTACTGAATTGAATTGAATTCATGCAGAGAGCAGAAGACATGTAAAGGGAAAGTTAAAGAAAAGATGCCAGGAGGAAAAAGGCAGTCTGGGAATTATTTCCAGATCCAGGACGGGACAACTTCTCTGGAGCAGAAGGGACAAATCCCTAGGATGTCCAGAAACTGATCAGAGCATCTTCAAGCTTGAGTTGCTGTGGTTGTTTCCCTTCCTCCTGGAAATGTGCATGAAGTGCTGATGGGCTGTTCAGGGTAGATTCTCACGGATACCCTGTGCCCCTCTTGTGGCAGGCACGAGCCCTTGGAGGCTAGGGGATGAGGTGAAATGGGGGCATTCGGATAATAAAAGGAGGTAGGACTCTACAGAACCAAGATTAACAAGTGGCTTTGGGTGAGTGCATCTAGGCAGATTATACCCTCCCTACACAAACACAAACCTACACAACTGAAACCTCTCATTCTAAGAATCTTCATCTTTCCATAAATCCTCCAGAAGGGCTCCAGCACATGTGCTCTAGCCTTCCTCCAGGCCTATTACTATCTCAGGGGATGTGCATCTTTCTCCTTCACCCTCACTACATGACTGGCCACACCTTTTTCTGGTCATAAATAGAAGTCATGAAATTTCAGATCTGAAGGAGATTATCTATGATCAGCCTTTTTTTATTTTTCAGAGGAGAAAATCTAGGCTCACCCAAGGTCACCCAACTAAGCAAATGGCAAAACTCAACTTATACCCAGGTCTCCTGACTCCAAATCAACTGTGTCTGCTGGCTGAAAGAAAACAGTTATTATCAAAAAGTCAATTGTCATCCTGCCTCTTTAGAAAAATTCCCATTAAAGATAAAGCCCATTTTAATTAGATTAAGTATCCAATTACTGTAATTACATTTTTTAAACATTCACATCATGAAGATGACCCTTTTTAAAAGGGTTACAAGAATAATTAGTGTATTCATATTAACCAAAATGTATTGGATAATATTTATACCCAGAAGACAAAGTACATTACCCATATTTCACCTTTGGGGGAAGCTCAGGATGTTTTGGCAGTGGAATGAATATTTATAGGAGAGAGTGTGCTCTAGCAAGATTATGTGAGAAAGCATTTCTATGCTCAGAAATTTTTCCCCCAGGGGAAAATATACATAAAATGTAGTGCAGAGATTATGGATATGCAAAGTATGATTTAAGTGGGGAATTTATATCAGTTTGTTTAATTAATTGAACCTGAAGATGGTTTCTCCTATTTTCATGGCAGGAGGGCCCAAGGTATTCAAATGTGACTTTTCTTCTCACTGTCAACCCAACTACAGGAAGGGAGGGAGAGGTAAATTGCTCGACAATGAGGGAGTCCTAAGAGACAGGAGTCTCTAGGCTCCTACTGGGCCCTTCTTTACTCCTAGATATTAGCCTAAGGGCAGAAGAGGAGAGATTGGCAGAGCTGCAACTAGGAGGGAACCAGTGGGGCTTTGTCCCAAGTATCAAATTTTAATGCTTAACCGCACTATTAGACGTTCAGTGATATATAAAGGACAGAGTTTAACCCCTATTTAAAATAAGAAACTACCAAATGATATAAAAGAGCAAGTTGCTCCCTTACCCTGCTGTGTTCCTTTTTATTCCCCTCAACTAAAGGCCCAGTTTGTATCTCTAGCCTTGAGTGCAAAAATTCCTAGTTATGCCTCTGGAGATTTCCAGTGAATTGACAGCTCTGTTCAAACATAGTGACAGGACACCCTTCTCCTTGGTTTTTTGTGCCTCATATAATACTAATTGTTTCTTCCCAATTCTCCCATGCTTTCAGGTTTACAATAATGCTTCGAGATGGGTAGTGCCAGGATTGCAATTATTCTGTCTTTATGGATAAGGAAACAGACACTCAGAGAAGGGAAGACTTTATCTGAAGGTCACCCAGCACAGCACGGACTCAGAGCTATTTTTCTGGAACAATGTTATTACTATTGAATTCACTGCAACAAATCCCAACACGCTACTACAGAGTTGGACCCTTCTGCACCCTGCTCCTTTCATTCTAGGGGATTGGGAGGGGGAAGATGCAGATAAATGATGCAAAGTGCCTGCCCTCAGGGAGATTACTGCCTTTGTTCACTTTATAATTCAGGAAAACTCTTGGGTCCAGAGGAAAACTGAGGTCATTTCCATCAGTTTCCTTCCCCATCTAGACTTCTACTTATAATCAATTCAGTAACTAAGGGGAAAGTGATGGAAGGAGATCAAGTCCTAAGGAATAACCGTATCTGTTGCCAGATTACAGAAAATCAAAGATTGGAGAGCCCTTAAAGATGATCCAGCCACAGATCATAGCATTTCAGAGCTCATATGAAAAATAAGGGGTTCCTACTTTCACCCAACTAGGAGCAAGAATCTCCATTACACAGTTCCTAAGAAGTGATGTCCAGTTTTTGCTCCAAGACCTAAAGTGCCTATATTTCTGAGGCGGTCTACACCAGAGCTTCTTAGATTTTTTTCATTTGTGACTCCTTTTCACCGGAGAAATTTTTATACTACCTTGGGTATATAGACATATAAAATAGTTATACAAATCAAACATTTACTGATAATAAATCATAATTTCTCAATTCCCATAATCAGTTATGCAACCCCATATGGGATTGCAACCCACAATTTAAGAAGGTTTGATCTACTCTACTTTGAGAAATTTTTCTTTATAGGGAAAGGGGTTGAAACCGAGATGTCATTATAGAAAGAACTCTGAGGAAATGAAACTCTCTCTACCAGTGCAAGCCAGCACCTTCTACAAAACTTAAGAGTTGTAGTTTCCTTGATCACTGAGAAGTTAAATGATCTATCCAGAGTCACTTAGCCAATGTGTATCAAAAGTGGGCCTTGAACGGGATCTTCCCAATTCCAAGACTGAATCTCTATCCATTATACCATACTTCCTCTCATTATTTTTGACTTTTCCCCATATGACAGGCCTTCAGAGAGAAAGTTACTATATCTATCAATCAATCAACAATTATTTAAGAATCTGTGCTAGAGATACAGATAAAAATGAAATCATGCTTACCTTTAAGGGGCTTATCATCTATCAGGGGAGACAATATATTCCCATAAAAATATATGCAAAATAAATGAATATGGCAGCTTAGTGGAACAGAACAGAATACTTGGTCTGGAGTCTAAAAGACTCATCTTCCTGAGTTCACATCTGGCTGGAACTGGACTAGAGGCCCATCTCTAGATGGGCCATCTCTAGAGGTCCATCTCTAGACTCAATAGTCAGTGTTCATTGCAGTGATGAGGCAGGTTTACTGATGAAAGGATCAGAGCTTCTACATCCAAATGAGAATTGTCCTTCAGAGGGAGTCACTCTGTGGTTAAATTATAAATATTTCTAGGATGCTGAGACAGCTAGCAGAGGACAGAATGCTGGACCTGGATTCAAGAACACCTAAGTTCAATTCCACCCTCAGACTCTTCCTAGCTCTGTGAACAAGTCACTTAATCCTGGTTATTTCAGTTTCCTTATCTGCGCAATGAGCTGGAGAAGGAGATGGTAAGCCCTTTCCAATACCTTTGTCAAAAAACAAACAAACTCCAAATGAGGGTCATGAAGACTTGGGCACTACTAAAATGAATGAACAATAACAATTTTGAAAGGGGAGACATAAGGAACTAGAGAGATCATGAAAGACTTCAAAAGGGCTGTCATAGAAATTAGGCATTCAGTTTATTCTGATTAACCCCAGAGGGCAGAAACTGACACCTGAGCTGATTTTTGAAGAAAACAAGGCATTTTTCCTATTCAGAGCAGAAATCTGCTTTACTACATCCTCAATCTGTTGGTTTCAATCCAGTGACCTTATTTTACAAATAAGGAAACTAAGGCCTATAGAGGAGAAGGGACATGACTAAAACTGTTCTTTAAATTGTCAGCCGTTCTCCAAGCTCTTTGTTTAATGCTCTCTCATGTAGCCATTCTACTCCTTGAACCAGGAGAAAAGTATTCCTATCCAGTTCTCATATTAAACAGAAATATGACCTTGGATGATTCCCTCATAAAATGGGATTGAGAATATCTGTCCTCTGAATTACAGTGGGCTCTGCTAGGGTAAAATGATACACTAAAAAAGCAAAGTCTCTGACCAACTTAACCATGATTATCATGGTTTTCCCTTCCTTATGATATAGTTCATGCTGCATCATAAACCCAAACTCTGTCATTTCATTTTTGTCCCCTTCCTCTACTTTTAAAGAGTTCCCTGGAACAAGCTGTATCTACAAGAAGGTAAAAGTCTAGCCCCCTGTAGAAATTGATGTTTCCCAAATGGACCAGGGAACATCTAGAGCTGGCAGGTCTGGGATTCAAAAGCTCAACTGCATAAGTATTAGGGGAGGAAACTGAGATCCCAGTAGAATCAGGACTAAACAATATTTCTCACAAAAAGGATCTGAGGAACCTAGAGCTTGTAGTTCACTGAGGAACCTAGTGAACTACAAGCTCAATACAAGTTAACAGCAAGATATGGCCACCAAAAAACAACTTCCATTCATGGAAGCCTAGAATCCAGACTACAGGAGATGAAGGACTCATATATACTATGCTGGTTTCAGTAATGTAATGCTAAATCAAGCACCATATTTTTTTTTTTTTGCTGAGACAATTGGGGTTAAGTGACTTGCCCAGGGTCACACGTCTAGGAAGTATTAAGTGTCTGAGGTCAGATTTGAACTCAGGTCTTCCTGAATTCAGGGCTGGTTGCCCATCCACTACACCAACTAGCTGCCCCAAGAACCATATATTAAGAAAGACTTTGAGAAGCTGGAGTGCATCTTGAGGAAAGTAACTGGAATGTTGAAAAGACTAGCAACTGTGCCAAATGAAGATTTGTTGGAAGAACTGGGCATCTTCTTTTAGAAGAGATTTTAGGGGTATCTAGAAGTTGCCTTCAAAAGGACTATCATAAAAATTAGGCAATTCAGCAATTAACCCCAGAGGGCAAAAACTGAGTGGAAGGTTCAAAGGCAGCTTCCATTTGAAGTATGGAAAAGAAAAGTCCAATCAATTAGAACTGACTAAAAGTTAGAATGGGCTGAGTCAGGAGAAAATGGGTTTTCCATCACCAGAGGTCTTTAAGTGGAAGCCAGAGGAGTACTCATCAGGGGTATTGTGGAATGGATTTCTATCTGAATACACACTGGACTAACTAATCAACCCTGAGACTGATTCTCTGGACTAAGACTGTGAATATCACTACAGCTTTTTAACTAAACCAATGTCTTATTCAATGGATTCTGCTCTTCAAGAGGGCTTTTTTTGGCCCCCCACGAGAGCTTCCTGGCATTTCCCTCTGACAGTTCAACAGATGTTTAATCAGAAACTTAGAACCTGCTTAAGTGACAATATTCATATTAACCTTTAAAAGAACTATAATTTTAAATAAACCCCCCACTTGCAAATTCTTGGGGAATTCTGCAGAAACCCAGTTGATCTTTGAAGGAATAAAAATATATTGTCAACTGTTATAAAGTCACCCCTGCAAATTTTACTGGTGCATATATCCAAATCTGGGGAAAGGGCTTGAACAGAAAGCATTCCCAATGTACCCATCCTTAGTTTCTCCCTCTTTTTTCCATCAATCCACTAACTGGCAAGTTCAACTCTGAATTGGTTGCAGAGTCGGGAGCCTGTTCTAGTCAATTTCCCCATCTTCAATACTTTAAAAGTCTCCTGATTTCCTCCTTGGTGTGGGCAACACACTCCCCATGAAGATCCCCAACACGCCATACCTTACTAAACTGTTTCCTGAATATGAGGCAAAAAGACAAGCACCCTCTAATGACAAGTTCTTCTGCACCTAGCTGGGGCTGCTCCTTGGGAGTCAGACCTACAGTTTATTAATGAGCCTATTTTCAAGGTCTTTCAACCCCAAAGACCTTCCAGAGTTGGTGTTGTAGCATTCAAGAGCACAAGGGCATTCATCCCCAGGAGACCTTGGAAGAGGATATTAGTGGAGGCTGAATCTCCAGACTGCTGATGAGTTTGACTCATGCATGTGCAAGCATGTGTGTATGTGTTTGCACATGCATACATGGGTATGGATGTGGGTGGGCATGTTAATGAGGGGTATTTGTTTTTGGAATTGGTCCAAAGTCATTGGGAGTCAAATATTAGTCACTTGTCCAGGGTTACATTGCCCACATGGACCTTAATCAAGATCTTCCTGACCCTAAGACCAATTCTCTATCCATTAGGCTATGTTGTCTCTTTAACATGTAGTGTGAGAGAGTGTGTGTGTGTGTGTGTGTGTGTGTGTGTGTGTGTGTTTAGTTAAAATAGGAAGCTATCAGATTATGGGCTAAACTTGAGAGATGATTGTTAGATTTTTAATGTGAACATTTATATCTTGCAAATCAGCAAATACTACAAATTAGGGACTGATTTATTGCTTTGTTGATTGTTTAGGCTTCAGAAAGTGATGGAGAAAATATTAATTATACAGATTGAATTTAAAATTGTCCCATGTACACATATTTTTCTCCAGAAAGCCAGATGTTAAATATTTACCAGTACATGCCCTCCACTCTTACTGTCCCTCCTTGCCATTGTTCTCTCCCCAGAAGCCTTGAGCTGCTTCCAGGGCCAACGAAATACTCAGGGTTTCTTTCTCCCTCTCAAAATGCAATATGTTTCCTCAAGTCTACCTTATCTCCACCCATCCACCCATCCCTCATCAGAAAAAAAGCAACTGAGGGCATGTTTCATTCCCAGATGAAGTTGACAGTAATTTCTCTGAACATAATAATTCCTAGTTACTCCTTATAGCAAGGCTCTGGTCAATGTCAATAACTAAAGAGGCATCCAAGAATGATTACTAATAAGCATTTATTAAGTGCCTACTATATGCCAGACACTTTGTGAAGCCCTTTATAAACCTCTCATTTGATCCTCACGACCAGCCTGGGAGTTCTATTACTATCCCCATTTTATAATTAAGGAAACTGAGGCATTCTATCCATTGCACCACCTGGCTATCTCATCATCCTAGGAATATTTATAATCTAACCCTCGTGGGTGACTTCCTCTGAAGAACAACACTCATTTGGATGTAGAAGCTCTGATTCTTTTATCAATAAACCTGCCTCGTCACTGCAAAGACTAGTGGGTATCAGGTTTAGAGATAGAAGGGTCCTTCTTCTCATGTAGTGCAGCGGGTGAGATGTGGAACACATTTTTTGATTTTATGCTTGATATCATGTGCACAGGTACCAGTCCCCTATAGTGTACCCTGATTCCTCATGGTAAAGAATAATACTAAGCTGCAACTCTCATCTTGTCAAGGAAGAAACTGAGCCCCCCAAATGTGTAAAACTCCAGTCACTTAGGTGGTAAGTAGCAGAAGTGAAGGTTGAAGCCAAGTCTTCCAGCTCCAGTGCTTTCCACCACAGATCTGTGATCAACTCTATTCAAATTTATCTGAGGACCTATAGGGAATACAAGAAAATTCATTCTCTGGAGGCTATCATGACACAAACCACCCTCTAACCTTCTCTTTACGAATGGGCTTCAAAAAAGTCTTCCTGAAGACAAATTTTAAGGTCAGTTCTTTAAGAGTTTATAAAATAAGAAAAAATGGGTACGGAGTGGGAATGGAGGGACAGTGAACACAACTGAGTGGCACAATGGACAAGGTCCTGAGTTCAAATCTGTCTTCAAATACTATCTGTGTTGACCCCGATTACCTCTTTTTTTAATTAAAGTTTTTTTTTATTTACAAAACATATGCATGGGTAATTTTTCAACATTGACCCTGGTTCCTGGCAAGACAAAGCCATAATTTACCTAGTGCCATCCTCACTTTACAGATCAAGAAATTGAAGCTCAAGGGATTTAATTGCCTGAGTCTGGGACATATAGCTAGTAAATGGGAGACCCGGGGTTTGAACCAGGTCGCCCAGACTGGTAGACCCCCTCATTAGACCACACTGCCTCTAAGAATACATGTATTTCTCCTGAGCTCTGGGCTCCCTGAAGCCAGGTGTCTTTAAGCTTGGGCAGACAGCAGGAAACCATACCATCAGGCAAAAGGGTTTTGATACAGTCTCCACAGGGGCACAGCCTCCCCCCTCTCCCACCCCCACCCCAACACACACTTTATTTAATTTTTGAGCAAGGGAGCAGGCGGCTGAAATGAATCTGAGAGGGAGGGGGTCAGAAATAGCCGGGGCCAGAGCTCTCAGGCTGCACTCAACATCCAGCAGCAACCATGACACCAGCCAATTTTAGCTGTAGAGAATAAATGAAGCTGCAGATCGGCCTTTAATCCAAAAGATAATCGTTTTATACGGCCTGAGTGGCAGTTCATGCCTTCTGCTGCCCCAGCTTGATAACTCAGCATGCTGTATTGCAGCTAGCACTCCCCTGCAGGGGCCATTAATATTAATCCCACCTTCCAAGGAAGACCTTCCAGCCTTCAAGTCTGGAAGAAATCAAACTGGCTGGAGAAGAAATCAGGCTGAGGGGAACTGTGAATCTTAAATGTACTTCAAAGGAAAACACACGAGGAAGAATAGTAGACCATTCTGGAGGGACATAGCAAGGTACAGTGCAAGAGCATTGACTCTCAGGACAAAGAATCTGGGTTCAAATCCTGCCTTTGACAGTAATGTCAAAGTCAGCATCACCTGGAACAAGCTGTTGCATGGCTCCGAGTTTGGGGTTCTATAGAAGGAAAATAAAGGGATTGGCCAAAATACTGGCTGAGATTCTTTCCAGCACTAAATGTATGAATCATTCCCCAAAAGACACATGAGCAATGTAACCAGAGAGTTTCAGGAGAAGAAAGTAGCAAGGCGATGTTAGCATCAGTAGTAACCTTAAAAGTCAAAATCACTCATGATAAAAAACAAAATGAGATACAAATTGGATTTGGAGTCAGAGGTCTGAGCCCTGCCTCTTACTACCTATATGACCATGAGATATAAATCATTTAACCTCTCCAGGCTTCAGTTCCTTGTCTTTAAAGTGAGGGAGTTGGACCAGTTGACCTTTAAACTCCCTTTCCGCTCTAAATCTGTGATCCCATGAAATTAAAACAACCCCAAGGTATCACCTCATACTCATCAAGGTAGTGAGGATGCTAAAAGACGGGAAAATGCATTGTTGGAGGGGTTTGGAAGAGACAAGGACAATAATTCACTGCTGGCGAAGCCTGTGAATTGGTTCCAAATTCTGGAAAACAATTTGGAATTATTCAAGGGAAGTATCCAATTGTTCATACCCTGCGACCCAGAAATTCCACTCTTGTTATTATATCCTGAGGAATTATTGACAGCGAAAAAAGACTGAGATGGACAAAAATGTGCACAGCAGCATTATCTGTGATAACAAAAAAAACTGGAAACAGAATATGCAATCCGTGATTGGGGAATGACAGTGAATTATGGTGCTTGTTGTTATTGTCTAGTTGTTTTCAGTCATGTCCGACTCTTTTTGTGACTCCATTTGGAGTTTTCTTGGCAAAGACATAGGAGTGATTTGCCATTTTCTTCTCCAGCAATTTTATAGATGAGGAACAGAAGCAAATAGAGTCAAGTGACTTGTCTAGGATCACACAGCTAGTATGTGTCAAGGGCCAGTTTTGGACTGAACGAGATGAATCTTCCTGACTTCAAGCCAAGCACTCTGAATTATGGCATGTGAATGCAAAGGAATATTATTGCCTGAAAGCAATGACAGCAAAGCAGAATTTCGAGAAAGATGAGAAGAAGCGTGTGAAGTGATGTCCAGGAAAGAATAGAACAATATGTACAATGGTTGAAAAAATATAAATCGAGTCAGAAACAAAACTCTGGGCCAATTTCATAGTGAATAATAGTAACACACCCTTTCTTGTTCACATATGATATACAAACTTGTTTGGGGGAAAGAGGAGGGGGAAGAGCAAAAAGAGAAGGAACAGAAGGAGGAAGTGGAGAAGGAAATAAAATAAACATTGTAATAAATTTTCCTTGAATGTTAGTTGGAAAATATCTGTTGTTTCAAAACCAATTTTTTTTAAATTTTAAAAAATCTTTGTTTGAATCCTAATTCTTACTTATTTGCAATGGGAGATTCCCTCCAAAATAAGTAAGTGTATACTTTTTTTTCTAGTAGAATGTAAACTTTTTGTGTCAGACCTAGTCAGGAAGACTCACTATCCTCAGAAACTTACTAGCTGAGTGACCCTGGACAAGTCACTTAACCTTGTTTGCCTCAATTTTCTCATCTGTAATAATGAGCTGGAGAAGGAATGGTAGACCACTCTAGTATCTCTGCCAAGAAAATTCCAAATAGGGTCAGATATGACCAAAACCACTAAACAACAACAAGTTTTTTTGGGAATAGGGCATTATTTTTATCTGTGTATACCCACATACAGTGGCTCATTAAAAGTAGGCTATTAATAATTGAATTAAATCACTTCTTCCTTGCCCCAGAACACAAGAATTCCTATAATTCTCTATTCTGTGCTTCCCACTGTCTCTCTGAAATTGGGGGCAAATTTATTCATCTCTGTTTGCCCCCTTTTTATTCTAGTGCACTCAATGCAGCCTCTGAAGCTGAATCACAACAAAGTATGGCTCAATTCTCTGCTACTTGAACTAATTTTGGCCTAACAATTACCATCACGAAAACAGAGATGCTCCATCAGCCAGCATCACACCATCTGTATGTGGAACTAACAATTACAGCAAGTGGAGAAATATTGAATGCTCTGGATAAGTTCACTTAACTTGACAGTCTATTTTCCAAGGAGATACATATAGATGATGAGATTGATGCACACATTGTCAGAGCAAGCTCAGTGTTTGGAAGGCTCCAAAGGAAAATGTGGGAGAGGAGAGGTATTAGACTGACCACCAAATTGAGGGTCTACAAAGCTATTGTACTGACCTCACTTCTGGACTCCTATGAAACCTGGACAATATACCAGCACCATGCCAGGAAACTGAGTCACTTCCATCTGAATTGTCTTGGGAAGATTTCTGAAGACCACCTGGCAGGAGGAGATACCAGACACTAAGGTCCTTCCTTAAATTAAATTGCCAAGCATTCAAACTCAACTGCAGAGAACACAACTCTAATGGACTGGTGATGTTGTTCAAATGCCAAATGTGCACTTGCCTAAAAGACTATTTTACAGGGAAATCACACAAAGCAAGAGCTCACATGATGGTCAAAAAAAAATACACTCTTAAGGTCTTTTTTGAGAACTTTGGAATTGATTGCATGACATGGGAGACACTGGCACAGGACCACCCAACATAGAAAGGTCTTATAAAAGAAGGGATTGTGCTCTATTAGAAAAGCAGAACTGAAGTGGCTCAAAAGAAAGGTGTGATGTGCAAAGTTAGAGAATCCATCCTAAATGTTCATATGAAGTATTAGGGCTTGACCTGTGATAGGGCATTCTAAGGTCATATTGGTCCAATCAGCCACAGTCAGGAGCAGCATACTTTGACCCCAACATAATGGTGTCATTTTTGGTCCTCTTCAAGCTTACCATGGTATCCATGGGAACTAGTACTTAGGTATATGTACTTTCATTAATCATTGCTAAACCTTAGGAAAACATTAGTTGAACTGGGAGTGGAGAGGCTGAAGGACATAATCTGGCCTTCTCCAGTGACATTCCAATTGTCTAGAAAACCTTTTATGTTCCTGTACTCCCTTACCCCAGTTAAATTTTGCAGTTTGGGGGCAGTTAGGTGGTGCAATAGATTGAGCACCAGACCTGAAGTCAGGAGGACCTGAGTTCAAATGTGAACTCAGACACTTATCATTTCCTAGCTGTGTGACCTTAGGCAAGTTACTTAACCCTAATTACCTCAGCAATAATAATAATAATTTTGCAGTCTTTGCAAACCAGTGAATATACTAGAATTACTATAGGCTGATTTACTTTAGAATATCAATTAATTTATACAAGGTAAGGTTACATATATATTACAGCAGATGAGATGGCAAACACCTAATTCATACATACGTAAACAAGGAGGTCACATGCAAATGCAACATATAACATTTTATATTAATTTTATTATATTTTGAACTTACAGTCTGCTGTTTTCAAAACTATCCCATTTGTCTGTTCTTTCTAGCTCTTTTGTTCTTTTTTCTCCATTTGTTAAAAAGATACCTCAATGACTTTTTTTTTGCTACTCTGTCCCTTTAGCCTTCTTTATTCCCTTTAACCTCCCACTCATCCATTCTCCACGGGAAAAAGAAAAAGAAAGCCCTTATAGCAAAATATACATAGTTTAGCAAAGCAAATTTCCACAATGACTGAGTCTGAAATGGTTTGTCAATCTTCATTTGGAGTTTATCACCTCTCTGTCATGAGGTCAGTAGCAAACGTTATCCATTTGCCCTCCGGAATGGTGACTGGTCATTGCATTAATCATTCTCAAACTACTCTGTGAGTAGTTCTCAAATTCATAGTCTTTGTCAGAATGGATCTTAATAACGATACTCTATTTTTTTAGTTTAGTTTTTTTTTTTGGTAAGCAATATTTTTTAAAGTTTTTTTCATTTTAAAGGGTTTTTTGGATGTAGTTCATTCTTTTTTTTAACTTTTTATTTTCAAAATATATGCATAGATAGTTTTCGACATTCATCCCTGCAAAACCTTGTGCTCCAAACAACAGGCAATTCAATATAGGTTAAACATGTACAAGTCTTCTATACTTATTTCCACAACTATCATGCTGCACAAGAAAAATCAGATCAAAAAAGAAAAAATGAGAAAGAAAACAAAAAGCAAGTAAACAACAACAAAAAAGTGAAAATACTATGTTGTGATTCAAACTCAGTCCCCACAATCTCTGCAGATAGTTTTCTCCATCACAAATCCATTGAAACTGGCCTGAATCACCTCAATGTTGAAAAGGGCCACACCCATCAGAATTGATCATCATACAATCTTGTTGCTGTGTATAATGTTCTCTTGGTTCTACTCACTTCACAGGATCAGTTCATGTAAGTCTTTCCAGGCCTCTCTAAAAACAAGGGATACCATATTTGTATAGTACTTTAAGGTCTACAGAATACTTTACATATATTATTTCATTTGTTCCTCAAAGCAAATCTTGGAGGTAAGTTCTATAATTATCCCCATTTTGCAAATTAGGAAACAGAATCTGAGAGAAGTGAAGTGACTTATCCAAGATCAGTTAGTGTCTGAGATAGGTTTCAAATTCAGGTCTTCCTAACTTTCTAACTTGTTATTTCCCTGTCAACTAAATATAGCTGTAGAATAGTTCTTTCAGCATTGGTTGGTTACTGGGGACTTTCTGGATCCTGTTTGGACATGTTTGTGCATACTGAGTAAAATGGACTTTCCCCACCAGCATCTCAACCATATGTCCTCCCTATCTTCTTCCAACCTAAGTATATTAGCTCCAAAGACTCATGAATGCTTATGTTTCCCAGGTAATCCTTGGTTGGTTATCAAGAGAGTAACCCTTTCCTTTGGATATAGCAAAAACTGCTTTCTCTCTGTCTCTGCTTCTCTCTTTCTTTTTCTGTCTCTCTCTTATATTTACTCAATTTCTCTCTCTCTCTCTCTCTCTCTCTCTCTCTCTCTCTCTCTTTCTCTCTCTCCCTTCTCTCTGTCTCCTCTCTCTGTCTCTCCTCTCTCTGTCTCTCTGTCTCTGTCTCTGTCTCTCTCTGTCTCTCTCTGTCTCTCTCTCTGTCTCTGTCTCTGTCTCTGTCTCTGTCTCTGTCTCTCTCACACACACACACACACACACACACACACACACACACACACACTCACACAAATAATCTTGGACCAGTTCCAGAATTCTCTCACATCCTGACTGAACAAAGCCACTTTCATGATCATGGTTCAGTAGGCTTTGGGTAGTACCAACTGCCTTGTTATACCTTGGTCTAGATTGGTTATATTCAACATGGATTATTCTTTGGCTAGCTGCAGCTTCAGCCATTTTCTTAACAATTGGCTGACCTTGGGGAGCAAGACTTGAGTTCTCCAGCATCACATAACCTTCTTGTAACTCAAGACACTTCTTTTAAAATTCTTTTTATTATTATGAATTTATGAGGCAGCATGTTGTAATAGAGATCCAGCTTCTGAGACAGGAAGATTTATTTGAGTCCCCACTTCTAACACACACTGATGGTTTGACCCTAATAAAGCTAGTTAAGCTCTCAGTACTCTAGGCATGTGTCCAACACTACATGTTACAGGGAAAATACTGATTTTCCTTTAGAAGAATCCTTTGGATTCTCCTTCGTGTGAATGTTCTTAAACTCAATGAAATTACAACTTCATATCATGAACTGAACAAACAACAACAACCCTGCACATTTCAACATAAACACACACAAAAGGATTACATATAAAGCCATGAAGTCAGTTATATATGGTTTAGTTTTTCTAAAATGTATCTTCAAATCTGTGCAAGTTAAATTTAACAAAGTACTAACAAAATTGCCATTTGTTTGCTTGCTTTTCTGAACTTCTTTTTCTTCTAAATCCCTTCTTATAAAATCATTCTTACAAAACCTGGAGCTGTTCTTGCCCCCAGTAATAAGGACAATCAGGGGAAGGAGGATTGAAATAATGCTACCTTTCTTTTTTTTTGCAGCTGCTAATAATATCCCCTCTGGTGGAAGGCTCTCAACTGAACTTTCTTGTATGAGTGACCCAGCTTCTTTGTGTCACAGATCAACTTTACTCTTTACTTGGATGTCACTGTGGAATTGGATTCATGAGGACTACAGCATTAATGTCCACCTTATTCATCCCTAGCCGGCAATGGACAATGAACTCATAGTTGGCTAGCCCTGCTACCCATTAGTGCTTGTCAGAATATGTTAGTGGGCATTTATTGAAATCTATCCACAAAGCCTTAGAACTTGTCAGTAAGGACCTGTTTCAAACCAAAACCTCTATCTGTAGAAGGTTTGTTGAGTCTTCTTAAATGCAATAGGTCATTGTTCTTCTGATATAAAATCACTTCCAAGCCCACTGGGCTGATGTGCATGAGTTGTGTGGATCCCCCAGGTTGTAGAAAGAACCTTTATGTCTCTCCCAACATAAAGATTTTATATGAAACCTTTCCTAATCCCCCATATTGCTAGTTCTTTTCCTTTCAAGCTACATTGTATTTAATTATTTGGTCTCCATTTGTATTTATCCACTTTACATTCATGCTATAAATATTTCTCCCTATTTGAACAAGGATTGTTTAATTTTTTCATATTTTTGTCCTAGGATAGTGCCTGGAACATAGTAGACATTTAACATACTTGCTGATTGATTGGTTGTGATTTATTGAATGAATAAATGACTAGATGAATGAACATGCATTTGAAATGTTCAGATGCATTTAATTAAAAAGACATAGATGGCCCTGTCCCCTTCTAGGTCTGGAAATAGTGAGGGCTTGAAATCCTGGGAATTGCATGGGACTATAGAATTAGGGACAGTGTAGGTTTATACCTACTTATGCCCCATCATACAAAACTAGTAGGATATGAGTTATATATATCCCATACAAGAGCAGAAAAGAACAATAGTATCAACAAATATTCCACCTGATATAAAGGAATGAGTTGTTCTGGGAGTCAGAAGACTTTGGTTATTGAGTCTATTCCACCATGTACTAGTTGTGTGACCTTGGGCAAATGATTTCCTTTTAGTGAGGTTCAATTGTGCCATTTATAGAAGGGAGGTATTCAAACTGCTTACATCACAGAGCTGTTATGAAGAAAATATAAGTTCCAGAAATAGAGTTACTATTATTGAGAAACATTGCCTAAGAACCATTGATAAAGAGATGTGGGAAGTCCAGCCTCAACCTTCCTAAAGCTCACAGTCCAGTTAAGCACACATGGAAAATGAAGTTAAAATAAGAAAGCCAGATGAACGGTACAGATAGAAAGGGCTCCAGGAGCCAAGAAAAGAATTGAGTGAGAAGGACAGATTCCTGGAGGAGGTAAGATATGAGATTGCCTTTGAAAGAAGTTAAGTCTTGAGAGATGATCCAGTATGCTTAGTTGAAGAGAGTACCATTGGTGGATGCAAAGAGTGAACCAATGCTTTCTGTCCTGAACTCAGGACCTTGGATAACTGGTATCAGTAGAAAAAAAGGGATAGACCAGAGAGCAACCAGAGAAGGAACGTCAGCCACAGTGATTGATTTGGACTTTGTGAGAAAGGAGATTCAAAGATGACACAAAGGTTAACAGCCTAGATGTCATTAACATAAATAGAGAAACCTGGGGCAGGAAGGCCTGTTAGCATTATTAATGTAGCCCGGGTATAAGAATGTCCCTTCTCTGGGATTGTTTCTCACAAAAATCTCTCTAGCTCATGCCTTTAGCCAGAGAGACTCCAGACACTTCAGTTCTGTTTATTCAGTTCTGTCCAGCTTTCCATGACTCCATTTGGGGTTTTCTTGGCAAAGACACTGGAGTGGTTTGCTATTTACTTCTCAAACTCATTTTACAGATGAGGAAATAGAGGCAAATGGGGTTTAAGTGATTTGCCCAGAGTCACACAAGTAGTAAGTGTTTGAGGATGGATTTGAAATCAGATCTTCTTGACTCCAAGCCTGGAGTTCTATTCACTAAACCACCTAGCTTCCAGATACTTCCATGTCTACCTTAATTTGCCACCTCCAAAAGAGTTCACAAATTGCCTGGATAAGCAATCAGTCTGACTAGACATTAAATATAGAAAAGCTTTTATTTAAGAAAGAGAAAGAAAAAAAGAGGCAGGAAGATAGAGAGAGAGAATCAGAGAGAGGGAGGGAGGGAGGGAAAGAAGGAGGGAGGAAGAGAGAGAAGGAAGGGGGAAGAGAGAGAGGGAGGGAGGAAGGAAGGAAGGAAGGAAGGAAGGAAGGAGGAAGGGAGGAAGAGAGGAAAGGAAAAAGGGAAGGAGAAAGAGAGGGAGGAAGGGAGGAATGAAGGAAGAGAGAGAAAGACAGAAAGTAAGAAAGAAAAAGAAAGCTATTATTATCCCCAACTGTAAAATGGGGATAATAATATCACTTACTTCCCAGGATGGTTGTGATGATCAAATAAAATAATATTTATAAAACCCTTATCACAGTGCCTAGCACATAGTAGGTAAACAATAAATACTTGTTTCTTTCCTCTTATACTGTCCATATAATTCATAGTACCAGGAAAGGGCAGGGTCCAAATCTTGCTCCTTCATACTGGGACTCCATGCTTCATTTCTCCTTGGAACACATGGCTCCCTCATTGTTCCCCAAGATTCCATCCCTCTGGGGGTATGTGAATGCAGTATCTTTCTGCACAGACCTCTCTCCAGATCTCTGGAAGGCTTGAAGTCCTTGTTCCAGCTGATGACAGCTCTAGGCTTTCTTTAATCGGCTCCTATCACTCTTCATCTATATTTTTCCCCTCCAGACCACTCCTTATACCCTGAGCTCTTTGCACTTGAGGAGTCAATCCCTTGGGACACATGGTGACTCCATTAATAGCAACTCACATTTCTATACTCTAAGACATATAGAATATGTTTCTTACAATACTGCCTATGTTCCAGATCAAAGTTTCTTAAACTGTGGTTCACAATCTTATATGCGATTATGTAACTGAATATGGGGGTCACCAAATTATGATTTATTATCAGTAAATGTTTGATTTGTATACCTACTTTATATACCCAAAGTCACATAAAAATTTATTGGGAGAAAAGGGCTGAGGAGTCAACCCCTTGGGCCATATAGTGACTCCATTAATAATAATTCACATTTCTATACTTGAGATTTACAGAACATGTTTCTTACAATACTGCCTGTGTTCTGATCAAATCTTCTTAAATTGTGACTCATGGGGTTGTGTAATTGAATGTGGGGGTCACCAAAGTATGATTTCTTATCAGTAAATGCTTGATTTATGTATATTAACATATGTACATATATTATTTTATATACCTAGGGTCACATAAAAATTTCTTGGGCGAAAAAGGCTCACAAGTAGAAAAAATTTAAGAAGCCCTGTTGTAGATAGTGTAACTAATTATCTCCATTTTACAAATGAAGGAACAGAGGCTCAGAGAGGTCTACCCAAAATTCCACAATTGATGAGTACCAAGGAGAGGACTCGGACCCCAGTTCCTTCCACTGTACCCTGCTGGATTTTGAATTTAAAGGAAGCTTAGCGACTGACTCATCTCCTTAATTTTACAGCTGGTAAACCTAGCCAGGTTAAGTGATTTGTCTAAGGCTACTCAGGAGTCAATGACTAATTAGAAATAGACCCTTGACCTTCTGCCCAACATCCAGAACACATTTCATTATTACACCACCCTTGGGAAGATTTCCTGAGCGTAGGTAGTGATGCTGTGGAGCTCAGTGGAGACATTGGCCATAGAGAGACTTGGAAAATGACAGACTGAGTCAAAGATCCGGGATTCATTACCTGGTCACAGCATCATAGATTAAGGGCAGATTTTAGGATTTTTAGAGATAAAATAATCCAACTTCCATATTTTGCAGATCAAGTAACTGAGGGTCAAAGAAATTAAAAGACTTAACCCAAAGCTAGGATTAGATCCAGGTTCTCTGACTGCAAAGTCAGTATAGCCCTCGGTTTCTTTCTCCATAAAATGGGGCTGATGGTATTACTTGAACTTTATCGTTCATAGGACAATCCTGATTATACCACGCTAGGATGCAAAGAGGTTTTGTTTGTATTTGTAAACTGGAATTTGGTTTCTAGACTTGTGAATTGATGTCATTAGCAAAAACTATTCTTTGTCAGACAGGGCTAATGGAGCCAGGAAGAAACCTGGCTCCGAGTAATTCCTTTAACATAAGGGTTAGGAGTCTGGTTTCTGACACATGCTGGGCAAGTGGCAATTCTCCAAAACCCTAATTTGCAGGGGAGGTGTTGACCTGCTAGGAGAGAGTTTCCTCCCTCCCAAGTCCCTTACTCAATGATGTCAGAGGACTAGACACTCTCCTCCCCTCAAAAAGTTATTGTAATGATAATTTGCATTTATCCAATATTTCAAGGTTTGCAAACGCACCAAGGCAACCCTGGAAGGTACGGATCATTATTATCCCCATTTTATAGATGAGGAAACTGAGGCAGACCCAGCACTTTTTTCACCTGTTCTGCAACTCTGAGGTGAGGTTTGGGACAATGGATAGAGCGATGGATCTAGCTCAGGAGAATTGAGTTCAAACCCAGCCTCGGGTGCTTTTTAGCTGTGTGATCCTGGGCAAGTCACTTAACTTCTGCCTCAGTTTCCTCCTTTGTAAAATGGGGGTTGTTCTGAGAGTCGAGTGAGATCATGTTTGTGAAGCGCTTTGCGAACCTTAAAACGCCACATAAATTCACACTGTGATGGAGATGGGGATGACATTATCTCATCACCTTCGTCATTAGAAAATGCCCCCAAGGTTTCCTGTAAGATTTCCCTCCCTCTCAGCACGCGCTGGCTCCCTGGCTCTGGACGCCCCCTGGTGACGGTTCTGCGATCATGTCCGCGCTGCTCGCCCTTCCCTCCGGCCCTCCCAGGCCAACAGACCTCCCCATCCCCCTCTCCCCGCCAGCGGCGCGTCTCAAAGAGTTCTGTCCCTTTCGACGCTCCGTCGTGCCGCCATCTTGTGAGCCCAAAGGTGAGGCCACGGGAAAGGGCTCACGCATGCCGTGAGCCGTTGCCGGGCTTCCGCTTCCGGTGGTGGTGCCGGGACAGGCAGGGTCTGGGCTGGTGCGGGTCTGACGGCCGGGCACGACCATGGCCTACCCCGCCTTACGAAAGGTGGCCATGGTATCGGGCTTCGTGCTGTGCGTCTCCCTGCTGCTGCCCAAGGCCTTCCTGTCCTGTGGGAGGAGGCCGGAGCCGTCCTCGGGTAAGAGGCCGCTCCGCTCCGGGGGTCTCGAGGGCGGGTCAGAGGGGTCAGCCGCCGCGGGGGTTGGAGCCCGGATCTGGCGAGGGGGAGGGGGAAGGACCGGGGAGTAGCCTCCCACTCCCGGCGCCTGCCTTCTCCTCTTGAGGAAACTTAGGCTCGCTCGGGGCGGCGGCGCCGCTACCCGGCCGTTAGGTCCGCGGACTCCTACGCTCGAAGAGCCGTTCCCTAGACCGGGAGGAACCAGCCAAATTTGCGAGCTTTTATTAAACCCTTAGGAGGCCGGTAGTAGGGTTTTATTAATATTCACCTGCTGTGAACCACGTAGGAGAGCCCGCCCTCAGGGAGCTTCCAGTCTAAAGGGGGGCGGGGGGCTGGGCAAAGCTGAGGGCCAACAATCTAGATATAGTGGAGGCTGTTTGGAGGTTGCACTGCGGGGCGGGGTGGTAGCCTGAAGGGCTGCTCCTGGGCAGCCGGACACAAAGCGTCGGTCTCATGCCCCGAGAGGCAGCGGTGGGGACCTCCGAGGTCATTTAGGCCGTGGCTTCTTAAACCTTTTCCATTTGCGACCTCTTTTAGAATGATCTGAACGATTCATTTCCCCATTGGGAATTAGGAGGATAAAGTTAGTTTCGGTCATTTCGACAACCTACCAGTGGAAAGAAATCCGGTTTCAGGAATCTCAAATTTAGGTTTTCTGATCAAACAGTGGTGACAAATTATAGTTTTGAGACCCCTTACGAGGCGCGAACCGTGGTTTAAAAAGCTGGGTCTGGTCTCCCCCCCTTGGACAGGTGAGGAAACCGAGACTCGGAGACGAGAAGGGATCTGCCCGAGGTCAGACTTGTAAGGACCTTGGACAGGGCCAGGGGTGGGCGGAGGCGAGTTAGTAGAGCAACTGGCAGCTGTGGGGCCCCGGCCCCCGGAGGAGAAGGAAACTGACCCCGGTGGAGGTCCCAGCCTAGAAGCCAGTCTGAGCCCGCCGTCAAACCCAGGTCTCTTTACCTTTTTCAGGACGCAGCCGCTGCAGGTGCTTAAGGATCCACTGAAGGGACCTGAGCACGGCTTCTGCCTCACTCCACCCTCCCTGCTTGCCTGCCACCCTGCCCGGCCCTCCCTCAGCCCCCGCACATGCTGGCTGCTTGCTTGCTTGCCCTTCCTTCCCTGTCTTGTGTGGAGCTTGCTTTTGGCTGGAGATTTTCATTTATATGCATATGCATAAAAGATATGTATATGTGTATATTAAAAATCAGTTTCTCCTGCTTTGCTTCAAATCATCCAGCCCCACGCCCACTCCCCACCCCAGTGTCTCTTATACCTGAGCATTTCTAGGGCTTTGGTGTTTTGTCTTATGTGTCCCATGGTCTCTTTATGTGAAATAAAGTTGACTTGAATCAATGTCGTTTGCCTTTTTTTTTTTTTTTGTTATATCAACTTCAACACCACCCTCTCACTGCCTTAGTCATTTTTAAGCCACTTTTTTTTTTGCCTGTGCCACAATTTGAAGGTTCTAATAATCATTTTGAAATGCAGCTGTGCAAAGTAGGCTTTAATTTGCCTCATTTGACAAATGCTTTTCTGTTAATCCTTTTTCCTTGGTACACTGTAGGTTACATTTAATAATTCACATTGATAGAGCATACAGGGATTATGTCAAATGAATCATTCTAAAAGCATATGTGATAGGAGGAGGGGCCCTGATTAAAACCTTTTCTTTATAAAGAAGATGGCAGATTTGTTCTGCTTGGTCCAGAGGGCAGGAGTAGGTGGATGGTACAGGAAGCAGATTTTGTCCCAATCTAAGGAAAAAGTCAACATTTGAAACTGTCTGATAATGGAACAAGTGAAGTGTTGAATTCTAATCTAATTATTACTAGAGATCCTATGGGAAAAACAGATAATTACTTAACCAGGGATGCTGAATCCTCAGCTGTTACAATGGTCAGGTTTTAAGGTGGACAGAAAACCTTGCCAAGTATGGTCCCATGGGAGAATCTTTCAGTTTTTAAAGTTCTGTGATTTGTTCAGGATATGATTACATTGGGCTAGTCTTAAACATCTGAAAAACATAATTAGGTATGACTAGAAAACATTTCAGGTTAGAATAGATATGAAATATGGGTATGTTTTTATGGTAATATGATAATGATATAAATTGTTTAGAAATCTGCACTATTAAAATGTAGGAAGAAGACATTTTAAAAAAAAAATTGACTTTTTTCCCCTTAGGACAAAACCCTATGATTTTTTGAAGGCTTAAGTGCTTGCTGATTATTTTGGAAAAGCAGTAAATTCAAAGATAGTGAACCAAAGCTGTGAAGTTTCATCCAGGACTATACCTTTTTTTTTTCCCCTCCAAGTCAGTTGTTTGAATTTCCATTGGATTGAGTTCACTTCACTTGAACAAATACTATTGAACACCCAGTTGAGTGTGGGGGCTCTGTGCTGAGTGCCAGAAGGAATATAAAGTATAGATTAGACATGGTTCTTGCCTTCACAGAACTCGGGAGCTATTTTTTAGAATTCTGAAACCATTGATAGCAGTATGAATTTTTGTTTTGTAATTTATTGGTTACAAAAGTGTCATAATCTAGGCAAAAATCAATCTTGAATGATAGCCATTGAAATTGGTTAAATCCTGTCCCTGATAAACTCTCACTGTGAAGAGATATTTCAGGGAAGTACAAGCAATAGGGACTATAATTGCAGAGCTTTGCAGACTTTTCCACAAGTAGATCTTGTCAAATGATTTAACTGAATCTCTGAGCTGGAAAAGACTTTAGAAAACTTCTAGTCCAGTCTTTTAACAAAAGAAGGAATTCTTCACATAACATAATAAAAAGGGAATTCTGGAATATACTGAAGATTGTACTGGTTCCCAAGCTGGGCACACCTCTTGTTTGTAGGCCCAGTACCTGATACCTCTAGAAAAAAATCAAGGAAATTGAGATAGTGCAAGTATATACCCACTGGAAGAAGGGTGACTTACCCAAGAGCACATAACATAGTAAATGGATCTAGGACTTCTGAGGCTGAGCCTAGTTTGTACTCTTCACTTTACTATCCTTTTAATTAATAAAGAATTAACAGTAACCAGCCTATAACTAGCTAAAGGTACATCTTTACTTAGCTATGGATAACATTTTCTCAACCATGAAAGTTCAGCTCCAAGCCTTGGACCTGTTTTCATGATTCATATTCTTTTCCACTCTTACTATACAATCTCAAGCCTTTATCACTTCTTCCTTAAGAGCTAATTTATCTTTCTGCCTCAGATTTCTCTTGTCTTCATGTATTATAGTCTACAGCTGCAGTCAGAATAACCTTCCTGATGCAGGACTCTAATCATGTCATTTCCCTGCCCTAAAAATCTTCAGTGGCTCCCTATTACATATGGGATAACATAAACTCCTTAAGTGCTACTTAAGGTCCATGGTTCTATCTGCCTTGTAAATCAAGAAACAATTTATTAAGTATTTGTGTGCTAGGCACTGGTTAAATGGGAATATGAAGAAATGTAAAGGTTCCTGTTCTCAAGAAATGCACTGTTTAAAGGAGGGGACAAAGAGCATGCAAACAATGTGTGAACAAGCTAGCATTAAGGAGAATGGAAAAAAGCTTCTTGCAGAAGGTAGGATTTAGCTGGGAATAAGCTGGGAAAAGCAGGGAAACTGCTTTTATTCCATTTTATCCCTTTCATGCATTTTACAGCTAATCTAGATCTCATCCTCATCTCTTTGTTTCTTGTCTCTATTTTCCCCCACTCCCAGTAAATGTATTATTTTTGCCGTTGAGAAACATTTTGAAATTCAATTAGTTACCATCTCCAGGAAGCACTCCCTGATTATTACTCAGACCAAAGGATTCTTTCCCTTAGATTTTCTTGAGTACTTTGAATTACTCCTTTGCCTTTCTCACATTCTACTTTGTTAATTTAGTGCTTAATACATTGACTGGCAAGTAGTAAGCATTTAATAAGTGTTGACTAACTTTGCTATGTATGTTTACTAATCTTTCCATCTTCAAGACACTATTATTCTTGGAAATATGGACTGCCATTTTTAAAAATCCTGCTTTTCTCTGAATCACCTAATACAGTGATATGAATATTCAGTACAAATAGAATACTGTGTCAGTTAAGGATTTCTTAAACACCAAAGCAGTGCCTCTTAAGCACTCTGCTAGATTGAATATACAGAGAAAAAATCCTTGTTCCCAGGGTATAATCTTAACTGGAAGAAGACATGCACTTGTATGGAGAAGGTACACACAGCAGAGAAATCCAGGAAAGTTCTTGTGCAAAAATCAGCACTTGGACCAAGTCTGGAAGGAAACTAGGAGGCAGAGATGAGAAAGTGCTTTCCCAGCTTAGGGAAGGAACCCAACAAAGACCAGAGAATGTGGAGTGGAGTGTCCAGTGAGGCACATCTAGAAAGTCAGGTTGTCACATAGAAAGCTAAGAAGGAAATACATCATTTCATTTAACTGAAGACAGAAGAAAGGGAGGGAGATAGACACTTTTTCAAGGCCCTGTGCTGCTGGTTGCTGGGGACACAGACAAAACAGCCCCTACCATCAAGGAGTTTACATCCTGAATAATGATTTTAAGTAATAAGGGTTTGTTATTGAATTATAAGAAAGATGGTCTTTAAAGTCAGTGTAGTCTAAGATAAAAATGGAAGAGGGATGAGAATAATGGAGGGAGGCACAGAGTTGGGGAAAGCTCTGCAGGAAGAAGTGGTAAAAATCCAGTGATCCATCGTGATTGTGGCCCAATTTTGCTTCCAAAATTACCTACCTTTTCCAGAGAGAAGCTTACTTCAAGACAGATCCATCAAACCTTGCTTGAACTATAACAATTAGAGTTATAAATACATACAGTTCTTTATGGATTGATTTGTCCTGAGAATGAAGTGTTACAGACTGCTTAATGTTGCTTTTAGAAAGCTCTTTGGTTAACATTGCTAGCCTTTTGTTAGTAGCAGGAACTTTGCTTTTTTTTTTTTTTTTAAACAATGAGAAAGTAGTGCTTTGCTTTCTAAAATCCATTAGGTGTGTAGTGAGTCTCCAGTGATACACTAAGTGAAATTTTAATAATTAAATAACCAAAATGTAGAAAAGGCTTTCAATAAACAATTAGAGTTTAGTCAAATTCCACTTTATAGAATGCTTAAGTATACACACACACACGTTCTTCACCATTGGTATATCCCAATGTATAGTCTGAAGCATTGATTCTCATTGTTTTCTTTTCTTTCCTTTGGTTTACTTTTATTTTAAGCCAGTTGGGGGGGGGAGAGAGACTGCATTTATTTTCTTAAGCTAAAAACCAAAGCTGGAAAGAAAACTTTTCATTCAGAATGACCTGGGACAGTACATTAAGTACCGAGCATAACACCTTGCCTATCAAAGCTTTTACTAAACATTTGTTTAATTGAATATATGTTCATAGAGATTCAAAAAGGTATTTAGGATCATGTGAATTAAGCAATCCTGTAATCTCTAATGACAGTCAAAAGGAGTGACATCAAAAGGAGTGTTGATTATTTCTGTCTCTGACTCCACCATTCACCTGGGCTCCTATGCTCATAATATCAGAGAAGGAACTTGGTTTAGTATGAAGAGCACTGAACTGAGAATTTGAAGAGACTTACATTCAAATCCCTTGCAAGACTGTTGCCAGTTGTGTGACCGTGGGCAAGTCACCTGGCTGAGCTTTAGTTTTCCCACCCATAAAATGAGGATAATATTCCTTGCAGTGTGTATGTCATAGGATGGTTGTGAAGAAAATATTGACAAGCTTTGCAGTGCTATATAAATGTCAGCTTTGGCTTATCTTTGATTCCTTCCCATTTGTCCTGTTCAAGCCCTATGTCAAGTGGAATCTGAAAATTCAAGGGTAAATTAGAGAGGGAAATCTGGAAATAAAATTTAGACAAGTGACAATCACCCATCAAAACCAAACAAAAAACTGGGGGAGAGAGTTCATGAATATATTGGGAACGGAGTGATTTACCAAGACTCATACAGCGATATATTCATCCCTGTTGCCACCCTAATGAATATGAATTGTCATTATCTCCTTGTACAACTGCCTCCAAACAGAGCTTCCCACCACAATTTCTGTCCTCTAATCCATCATTCATTCTGCTGGAGCCATAACTAGTTATTTTAGAACATAAGTCAAGAAGCATGAAACATTCCCTCATATCTTTCATGGATGAGCAGAGTTTGCCCCAACACAAGAATACAGAGACCCTGGGACACATCAGGCTGCCACCAAGGAGACTGTCCCCAAGGGAAGAACAAGGAGCTCATCTGTTTATCTGCTTTGTTTATATGTCTTCCTTTTTTTGGGGGGGAGGGATACAGGACTTAAAACCCTGGTCAACTTTCCCTAATTATAATTCTTTATATTGCCAGGATGATTTTTCTTACATATGTCATATCACTCCTCTACTCAGAGATTCTTAGTTGGCTCTCTCTCTTGAGTCTGTCAAGATCAGACTTCCTTGCCTGTCATCCAAGACCTTGATATCAAGCTACTTTTCCAACCTTAACACATATTACAACCCTCCATGCACTGAATACTACTGTCAGACTGAACTATATTCTTGTCCCTGAATATATCCCGTAATACCCACCTTTCTGCCTTTATTCCCATTGCTAAATCTCCTTCCTCCTTTTTGCCTCATATTCCTATTCATCTCTTAAAAACATTTTCCCAGAACCTCACATAGCAGTTTGTTTTATACTATGTTATACTAGTGTTGTACTATATACATGTTATACTATGTGTATAACATTATATATAATTATTTGTATTTGTTTTATTACCCTACTAGATTGTAAGCACAGTGACTAAACTTTGTATTTCCTCCATTGCCTGCACAATGTGTTTACACATATTGGTGTTGAATATATATTTCTTTCAACTAGTGAATGATGAATCCATGATTTTATCAGTATGGTATTGCACATATTGCTGCTTATCACTGCCCTTCTGCACCATATTCTGCGAGATTCTTGTAATATCATCTAAGTAATAGTTTTACATCGCATAAAATTTTAAAGATAAAAAGTAGGATATTTTTAGAATTAGTCGCCGGTATCAGGCTTTGAAAAGAGATTTAGGATAGATAAAAATGTTATAAGAAGTGTGAAGTACATTCTCAAAGTTCACCAGTGGCCTCCTGCTTTCCAAATTTAATAGCCCTTTCTCTTGGCAAAGATCTAAATTGGAAAATTTGACTTATCCCTCTGATACCTTCTAACATTCTAGTCTCTCCTTTTTATAGTCTAATGAATGATCCATACAAGCTTTCTCTGCATCCTCTCCAACTACCCCCTCCTTTGAGAGCTACATTTTGCCTTATGTACCTATTTCAACCTCCTTTTCATCAAGTCTAATAAGGCACTTCCCAATTTATGCTGCTTATTCTTCTTGCCACTTCATCTAGTAGTATCCACCAGCATTTGAACAGATGAAATCAGCCACAAATATGTATCCAATATTTCACTTCTCTGCAGCTATGTTTTTTCTTCAAATGGTTACAATGTCACTAGTTTTTTCTTCATGATTGTAAATAGCCTGGCTTTCCTCTTGGTCTCTGACTTAATTTTGGAGGCATTTTTGAACCCACATCTAATCCAGCAGCATTATTGGTAATTAACTGTATTACTTCTCAGATCTGTCCCTTTTAGTTTCCAGGGTCACTGCTCTCTTCCCATCTGAATTCCTAGCATAGCCATCTAACTGATCTCCTGGTCTCCAGCCTTCCTCCCTAAAGTAGATCATATATATTTCTAAGAGTAAAGCTCACATAATACATTGTTAAGATCAGACTTCCTCAAACATCATTTTGAAAAGGCCATTCCCTGCTCAGAAGCCTTCAGTGATTCATGGAGTCTTAGAATTTTAGAGCTGGAAGGGACATTGAGATCACCAAACTCAGATGAGAAAACAAGAGGATACAGAAGGAAATGATTTGCCTGGGATCACACCACTATTTATGGCAAAGCTGGAACTGGAAGCCATTTCCCACCTTCCACTTGGTCTAACAATTGGCCTGGCTGCCAGGCCTGATCTGGTGGTTCTCTTCTTACACTCAAGCTTCCTGATCAGTCATTTGTGCTCATCGAACTACTCTGAGATCTGGACAAACACACATCAACAGAGCCCTATGAAATAGCAGTTTATAGCAGGATCAGAAGAAAAAAATATAAACCATGAGCAGGGGCTGATGTAATCAGAGAAATTAAACATGATCACACTGACTCCAGTGTCTTGCATAGTGTCTTCCTAAGTGTTTGTTGAATTGGACCCCTATACCACTTGTTATTTACACCATTCGTTCAAGTACACACAAGACTTACACATTTACATTTTTATGTAAAGGTTTTATATGTGTATGTCTCGTCTCCCAATAGCATTTTGAGCTCCTAGAGAACAGGAACTTTATTCTGTGGCCCCTGAGAGTCCTGATAGTTTTGTGGATATGGAAAATTTATAATTAATATTGAATGAATTGTTAATGAAGGCTAGGGGGAAAATGAACTATGTGCATGTGGTAGATGTTAATAAAAACCTATTGAGTGTTTTGAGTGAGTAAATATTTGTCATGCATGTGTTCTTCTATACCTGAAATGGAGATAGGCCAGTTGTGTAATGAGCAAGGAGTGTATGATGGACATCCTGAGTGTTGAACTGATTGCCATGAAATATAAAAAAATCCTAGAGAAAGGCCTTCATTTATCCTAAGAGCAGGGAACAAACAACAGAAACATGCACACTCATCCTCTGGTACCTGATGCAAGCTTTCTTTTACTTGTGCTAAGCATTCCCACTTCAACCAATCCTTATATGTATTTCAAATCCTCCTTGCTATTAAACTGTAGCACCCAGAGGCCAACACAGCTCTTCATAAATATACTGATGAGGACAAACAGTAGAACTATCCCCTCCCTTGTTTTGTTTCAGCAGTACTGAAATCGTTGAAGTTTTCTCTATACGAGTTTCATAGTAAGCTTGCAGTTTAAACTCCCAAGATTAAACTAAAACCTCCAGTTCTTTTCACATATACTGATATCCAGCCACATCTCACCCATTCTTTACTTGTGTTGTTGAACTGTGCAGACTTACACTTACATCTCTATGTTTTCTATTCAGTTCACTTCACAAGCATTTCTTAAGTTCCTCCTGCGTGTAAGGCAGTTTTGAAGTCTCAGAAGGACAAAATAAAAATTATCCCTGTCCTCAAATAACTTGCACATTCATGTAAGACTTGACACATCATTCAGCTTATCAAGATTTTTTTAATTCAGATTGTCATCATTGTAGGAATCATCTCTCCCAATTTTGTGTCATCCCAAGCTTTAATTTGTTTGCCTACATCTTGGTCTAAATTAATGATAAAAGTGTTGAATGAAGTTTGGTTGAGGACAGAATTTTGAGACTTGCCACTTCAGACCTCCCTCCATGTTTACATTGTTTCATTAATCAATACTCTTTAGCATTGGTCATTCAACCACTTAATTGCTGTCATATCATTTTTTTCCACAATCGTATCATAAAAATTTTGTAAAATCCAGACAAAACTGCCTATGTTTCTGAGCTAGTAACCTTATTACAAAAAGAAATGAGGCTTCAAAGTAGTATATCTTCTAAGAATTGTTTGATTGACCATAGCTAACAGGCTTCTACTGCTTTGCAACTATTTAGCACCTAGACATTCAGTTAATATAAAAATGGAGCTGATGACAGATATTGTTCATCTCATCATCACTGTATTGATAAGAATTCCGGGTTCCAGAGAGGGGAAGTGATTTGTCTCAAAGGTCACACCTATCTAGCAAGTTGAAGAACAGGGATTAAAAATCCTATCTCATGAATTTCAATCTGTAGAGGAGGATTTTAAATACATATATGAAATACATGCTAATGTCTCTCATGTTGTTAAAAATGGTAGCCCATGTGGGAATTCTACATAGTGCTTTCTGTTCTTTTTGCCTCTCTCCTGTGCCTCACCCCAGGACCTCTTCCAATGCACAGTAGGTGCTCAAAAATTATCTTTTTAGATTTTTAAGCATTCAGCTATTCCATAAATATACAATTTGTCATTAGACAACACTGTGGTGCTTTGATCTTATTTTTTGCTTTATGTTTAAAGACAGTATTTTTACTGAAGTAAACTAAATTTCATGTTTCATTCTAAAAATGCTAAAAAAAATTAATTAGAACAGCCACAACTTAATGAACCAAAGTTTAAGTTAGACGTTTTTGAAAGTCAGCATGGTACTGAGTAATGAACCAATACAATATGCTTCACAATTCTGTGGCGGCGTAGTCACTAACACCAAAATATAAGGCTAGTATTCAGTTCCCCATGGCCCCACTTTCTATGGTCTTTCTTGCTTCTTCAGTGCACATTAAACTTATCTGACCAGTTGAAAAATCTTGTAAACTATCTGCTGTATGCAGAGTATTATGTTGGGCATTGGGGAAAATGCAAAGCTTAGGTAAGATATGGTCCCTTCTCATCTGGATCTCACAGTCTAGAAAGCATTTAAGATAAGTATGTTGGTAAGTACAATGCACAATTGTACATACCTAAAATGTTTCCTGAACTAAAATGTTTATATGTGGGTATTGTGTGTGTATTAAATGAATAATGAAAAACCTGAGTATGATTCCAATAGTAAAAAGACTATTTTCACCTGAAGTTAGGGTTTCCAGATTGGTTCAGCAGGTATTTGAAGAGAATTATCTAATAAAGACGTAAAGAGGTTGAACTGGATGATCTCTAGGGTCCTTTCCAGCTTTAAGTCTCTCATCCAGTCTCATTCCAGGTATAGGAATCAATGTGAAAGGAAATTCAACACCATTTTCTGGAGTCAGAGAGTACCCTCGTTTTGTCAATATAATGCACATGAGAAATAATATGAGATAAGAATGGAAAGATAGGGTGGTACCAGATTATGGAGGGTCTTGAATGCCAACCAAAAGAGTTTGAACTGGGGGTTTTTTGGTAGATGATATGAAACCACTATAGTTTTGGTTTTATTTTATGAGATAACTCAATAGTTGCATAAGAAATACTAGTCTGACAGGAGTATGAAAGATAAATTGAGAGATGGGTCAAGAAACAATAGCAAGAAAACCCAACTGGAGTCTGTTGCAATAGTTTCTACAGGCAATAAATAGGGGTATGTTTTAATGGAGCAGATATCCTATAGTCTTTCATGTGAGACGACAGTCTTACAGCTAGTGAGCCCCTCCTAGATATGTAGAGTCCTTGAATAGTATTCCTCTCTCAAGGGTCATTGTGAGCCAGACTTAAACGCTAGGCTCTGTATCATCAAGCCCAACCTCATCTCACTTTCAATCATAAGCAGTTCTCCTGTCTCATATTTATAAAAATTCAAGCCATTCTCCAATCAATAAATGGTCAAAGGATATGAACAGACAATTTTCAGAGGATGAAATTAAAACTATTTATAGTCATATGAAAAGGTGCTCCAAATCACTGTTGATCAGAGAAATGCAAATCAAGACAACCCTGAGGTACCACTTCACACCTGTCAGATTGGCTAAAATGACAGGAAAAGTTAATGATGAATGTTGGAGGGGTTGTGGGAGGGCTGGGACACTGATGCATTGTTGGTGGAGCTGTGAACGGATACAGCCATTCTGGAGAACAATTTGGAGCTATGCTCAAAAAGTTATCAAACTGTGCATACCCTTTGACCCAGCAGCATTTCTATTGGGCTTATATCCCAAAGAAATCATAAAGAAAGGAAAAGGCCCCACATGTGCAAGAATGTTTGTGGCAGCCCTTTTTGTAGTGGCTAGAAACTGGAAATTGAATAGATGCCCTTCAATTGGAGAATGGCTGAATAAATTATGGTATATGAACATTATGGAATATTATTGTTCTGTAAGAAATGACCAGCAAGATGATTTCAGAGAGGCCTGGAGAGACTTACATGAACTGATGCTGAGTGAAATGAGCAGAACCAGGAGATCATTATACACGGCAACAACAGTACTATATGACAATTAATTCTGATGGACATGGCTCTCTTCAACAATGATATGTTTCAAACCACCTCCAATTGTTCACTGAAGAAAGCCATATACACCCAGAGAGAGGGATGCGAAATGTGGACCACAACATAACATTCTCATACTCCTTGATTGATGTTTGCTTACATTGTGTTTCCTTTATCTGATATATTGTTTGTGTAGATAAGATTTTTCTTGCACAACAATGATAAGTTTGGAAATATGTATACATATATTCGATTTGCCAATATTTTAACATAATTAACATGTAGTGGATATCCTGCCATCTAGGGAAGGGGTGGGGAAGTTGGGGGGAAAAATTTGTAACGGAAAGCTATGTAAGGGTTATTGTTGAAGAATTACCCACACATATGTTATGCAAATAAAATAAAATTTTAAAAAAAATCATAAGCAGTTCTCTTCAGTTGGTCCATATTAACATTCCCTTGGACCTCACATTCTGAGTTGATACATGAAGGAATTAAGTGACTTACATGTGGCTACACAGACAATAAATGTTAGAGCGAGATCTTGTTGACTCTGAGGTTGAATCTCTACCCACTGTGCCATGCTACCTCTCTATACTTGAGATTTGTAAAAGCATAATATCATCAATGAGCTTTAGATGCAAATATCTCTTATTACAATCTTCTCACTTTATAGCTGTAAAATCCCACAAGGCAAAACGCCATTTCAAGATGAAGTCTTTTTCCTGTTTCTTCAGTCTACATAAGAACCCAACCACATTGGAATCAACTCAAAAGTTTATTATCTTAACTTCCTTTTCCCCAGCAAATCAGGAGAGGACCACAGGCATTTTAATTCACAACAGATTGTCACCTAGGGGTCTGGTGAGCAATGTAGGACTTTTTGGTTAGTCTTTGTTACAGTTACTTCTTCACACCAGAGTCCCAGATACTACATTGTGAATCTATCTCTGAAATCCCCAGTACTGTCTAAAGATGCTAAAATCAATGGCTACAAAAGGTCAATAAGTGACAGAGAACAGATGTGGATTTGTTGTGGCTCTAGTCGCCATATCTATATTTTCCCATCCATATGTATCTTGCTCTTAGCACAGTGACTGGCAGATAGTAAGCACTTAATAAATGCTTGTTGACTTGATTTGTATTTCACTTGCACATCATACAAAGCCAGTTGAAAAATGTCCTAATACTGCCAGTCCCTTTGGAAACACTATCTTAAAGGCTGTAGGACTTGTTCAACATTCACCATCAATGAGTATTCTTTGGGTCTGTCCATTCAGTCACTTCTTAACCACTGGTTTGTACTACCACATTGCCCACGTTTCTCTCCATGAGAAAAGTATAACATTGTCAATTTTTTGCTACAATCTCAACAAACTATATCATTCTCCTCATCTGCCTGTTTTGTAGCCCTGTCAGAAAAAGGAAATAGGCTTAGTCTAGCACGACCTCTTCCTGAGGAAGGCATGTTGGGTTTTTGTAAGCACTTTTCTTCTCTTTCATGATCTGTTTAAAAATTTCCCCAGGAGTCCAAGCTAGGCTCTCCGACTGATAGTTTGCAGGTTCTATTTTATTATTATTAATATTATTTTAAATCAGAACAACCTCTGCCCTTCATTAGTCCTTTGGTGGTTGAGGTTTTCCACATCTTTCAAATATGCCTGATGGTGATTCTACCATTACAACCCAAAAGTTCTTTTAGCACTCAAGGATGTTGTGCATCTGGGCCAGACTAGCATTCATCCAGGGCAACTTGGTGCTCTTTCAGTCTCCTTACTTATCTTGAGCATCATTTATCTATTAGCCTTTTTTTGTTCTGTCCTTTCAAGTACTAAGATTATTATTTTCTGTGGCCGAGAAAATAGAAACTAAACAGGAATTGAACCACTCTGTCTTTTTGATGATTATTGTCATCTCCAAGTTGTGGTCTTACCTTCTCTTTAATGCACCTCTTTTCTCCAAAATATAACAAGACCATTTTTTTCCTTATTCAATTTCCTTGCTAGCCGTAGCTTCTTCTGAGGTTCAACTCTTAAAACTCCGTTCTTCCAGTTGCCATGCTACACTTTTGTGTTCATCCTTTGTTCCCTCTCCTTGCTGCCATCTTTTTTGTACAAATCTTCAAAAATTGAAGTTGGGTTCCAATTGTTCAGTGAAGAAAGCCATATACACCCAGAGAGAGGGATGTGAAATATGGACCACAACATATCATTTTCATGCTCTCTATTGATGTTTGCTTGCATTGTATTTCCTTTATCTGATTATCCTTTCTTGTAGATATGATTTCTCCTGCACAAAAATGATGTGTGGAAATAAGTATACATATATTAGATTTCTTAAGTATTTTAACATAATTAACATGTAGTGGATATCCTGCCATCTAGGGGAGGGGTGGGGAGTAGGGGGGAAAAATTTGTAACAGAAAGCTTTGTAAAGGTTAATGTTGAAGAATTACCCATACATATGTTTTGAAAATAAAAAGTATTAATAAAATTTAAAAAAAAAGAATGTCCTTTATGTTTGTTAGCTTGTTCTCAAAACCACTTTGGATAAAAATGTAAAAATAGATATATCAGTAAATTGTTAAAAAAAAATTGAAGTTGGTCGATTAGTTCCTGGTGTATCTGTATCAGGCTTTTCAGACCATTCCACTTCTCTTTCTTGTTGGAATTATTTCCCTTTGCATCTTTAGAATTTCATTCTTGAGAGTTTTCTATCTCTTCTATACTAACTTCCTTATTTTAGTACATGGAGTTCTATCCATCATTCCTCTGAGTCCTTTGAAATCTATTTTTCTGAAAACTAGAAAATATGTCAGATTATGCCTAGCTTTCCTCCACTTCATGGACCCTGGAAACTGCTCATTTTCTCACAAGATTCCCATCATTTTCACCCCAGCAACCAAATCTTCCCTGTTAGTGAGAACCACAGCTAGAATAGAATTTCCCCTTTGATGTTTCTTCCACCTTTTAAATAGAATTACCATTAAACCAAATTACCAAATGCCATTAAACTTTTGTCCCCTACCTTAACATCCAGTAGCCAGATAGGTCACTTAATTTCCTATTTTGAAGGCAGATTGAAATCAGTGTTAGTAGAGGAATTTGGCTTTCAAGAGGAGCAGGAATGGCAAAATATATACACTTGACTCCAGGACAAAAAGTAGACACCCCTCAAAGTTCCCCTCCAGGATCTTGAGTCTTCCCTCAGTAGGGAACGTTGCCAAAGCTGTATGAGGAAGTCGGTAGCACATGAAAAGAAGAAAGTGGGGGAATATCTCAGTTGCTTCTCATCCAATTTTCTGCCAATCCAGGTGATAACTGTAAGAAAGTTGTCTTTTTTGTCTTTGTTTATCGGGATACAGAGCATCATGAGTAATAGTTTGAAAAATATTAAATATTTTGGAAAATTAGCTTTTCACCAAATGCTAGTTTTGGCAACAGAAGGAACAAAAAATGATTCATTTCTTTTCTCAGGAAAGATGGGTCGATTTCCTCCAATGATGCACCACCAAATGCCTTCAGATGGCCCAGCTGCAGGCACCCATTTCCCCAGATCTCACCCTGCAGAGGCAATTGCAAAAACCAAAGGATCTGGTGGCAGTGTGGGAGGTGGCGGTGGAAGAGGCCTTATGGGCCAGATTATTCCCATCTATGGTTTTGGAATTCTTCTCTACATCTTATACATTCTGTTTAAGGTAAGTGGAATCTATGTCATCCTTTCTAAGATCAGGAAAGCTAATTGAAATCACTTACATTCAGGCTGTTGGAGTCTTTTTTTCAGCAAGAAAAGTAGTGGCTAGAGCATGGCCTCATGGTCAGGAAGATCTTAGTTCAGTGCCAACTTCTGATTCATTCTGGCTATATGACCCTTAGAAATCACTTCTGTGTCCCTGACACCACTCTTTAGGATTCAAACGCAGGACAGTTGCTTCTCTCCATTAGTAGAGGACATTTTCTCACTCTGAGTTACCTACACCAATAAAATTACAGGTCTAGAGAAAAATTAAATTTTGTTTAGAAAGTTTTTTTTAAAGACTTTTATTTTTCTCCAAAAATCCTTCAGCAGGTAAGCCAGATAATGAAGGGGAAAATAAAGCACTGGGATACTTCTTCTAGTACCCATTTTTATATCAAGAGCATAGCATCATCTTCTCTAGTCTCAATATTTCTATTGTAATATGGGGGTACCAGGTTTAGAAAATCACCAAATCTCTAATATAATGATTAGTGACAAGTTCTTTAGAAACCTGAGTTTACTGGAGCCACATATTCTGGCTCAATGAAGGACTGATGTACTGAAGTGAAATGAGAAATCCATCCATCCCTGTGTGTGTGTGTGTGTGTGTATGTGTACATATATATATATATATATATATTCACAACAACCCTGTCAAACAATTAATAGAAGCATTATACCCATTTGACAGATAATCATGGGTCAGAAAAATGATTTCCAGGGGGCCAGAACCAGGTAACAAACAAGTTTTTCTATTCTAAGACCAGCATACCTTCTTCTACATCAAACAGACAAGAAGAGGTGAAAATTCCCTCTAATGTTCAGCTGCTAGGGGATCTCAGATCTTGATTCTGAGATTCCGCTTTTGATTTTAATTTACCTGACATCAAGAGATGCCTCATGCTGTGAGACACACCATGCTTCCCTTCACCCCCAGTGGATCTAATAATTCTATCTGGTTTTCTGCGCATGGTATCTGAAAATCTAAAATGAGTCCACAGAATTCACCTGTTGGGTCTTAAACATGTTTAGCCATAGCTAAACAACTCTTTTTCTCTCTGGTAAGATCTCTTTTCTTTTTGCTTTCCCTATTATGGTTCATTCACTAGAAGGAATATAAAAGTGTCTGAGCATAGAACTTCACTCAGTCTTTTTCTTTCTAAAAAGGAGGATCCTCAGAAAGGACTTAGAAGAATTTGTTTTTTCCCCCAACTGACCTTGAGCTTTCCGTGTTCCTTTTTCTTGGTAAAAAGAGCCACATGGGGCCTAGGTAATAATTGAAATAACACCTCTGTGTAATTACATTGTACCTTTCTTCCCAGGAGCTGAGAGGGCCAATTTTATTTCATTGTCTACAGCATCCCCAACAGTTAGCCTGAGACAAAATGCCCCTTACCTAACCTAAAACATGATATTTGCCAATTCCTTTGAGGGATCATTTGTGCCCTTTAAAATGGACCCTTCTAAATAACACTCAGCCTCCAGGCTCCAGGATCTTTGCAGGTCCAGAGGCCATCTGGCAGTATGGATTGTGGGCATCTTCGTCACAGATATTTCAATTGGCTGTGTCAGCTGCAGGGAAGGTTCCAGCTCCTTTCTGCCAGGCTCTCTCATAATGATCATGCAGGAAAACCACTAAGGATATCCTATAAATTTCCTTTATGCTCTTTTCTTTCCCCTAACTTGGATAAGGAGGAAAAAATTCTTCAAAATCCTTTATTTTATGACACTTCCCATAGGATTGCAGGATTTAGTGCTTGAGGGGAACTTAAAGATGATTTAGTCCAACACACACTTCTTCTCCCTCCTCTTTTCCCCCCATCATTTAATTGCCCTGTTTTTAAGGCCATGTTTTGGAAGAGGGAGGGGAGGAACCTCTGGAGTTTCTTCTAATGATGTTTCCATTTTAATTGGGTTCCTGGCTTAATATTGGTCTCCAAAGTTTTCCTTCCCTTCCCCCCCAATAATAACACTGTGTCCAGTGCCTTTGGGCTTTAGATTGACTTGCAACCTCTTCAATTCTCAGCTCTCTTCCAAGAGGAAAACCACTGCAGAAGAACGGAAATCTACCACTGCTCTACATGGAAATCCAAATAGGAAGATCAGTAAGTATCATTTCTAAGTGAACTAAAAATGTTTGGAATTTGAACAGTGATATGGCTGCTGAGATAGTATGCTGCTTCCACCTACAAGAAATGGCATCCCCCAAGGACGCTTCATATTAATCTAAAATTGTCATTACCAGGGGCAGCTAGGTGGCACAGTGGATAGAGCACCAGCCCTGAAGTCAGGAGCTCCTGAGTTCAAATCTGGTCTCAGACACTTAAAATTCCCTAGCTGTGTGACCCTGGGCAAGTCACTTAACCTCAATTGCCTCAGCAAAAAAAAAATAAAATAAAATAAAATAAAATAGTCATTACCTGCAAAATCTTGAAGTTTAGCTCTGAATCCTCCAAGGGAAAGCACAGTGCATCTATTGATATTAGATTATCTATCGCTTCAAACTAGGACACAAACCAGATTGCTGTCACTTCACTTTCTAAAAGAGTTACTCCTGAATTTATTAGCAAGTCATGACTTCTTTTTTTTATTTTATTTTTTTTATTTGCAAAACATATATATGGGTAATTCTTTAACATTAACTCTTACAAAGCTTTCTGTTACAAATTTTTCCCCCCCCTACTCCCCTCCCCTCCCCTAGATGGCAGGATACCCACTACATGTTAATTATCATAAAATACTTGACAAATTGAATATATGCATACATATTTCCACATTTACCTTTGTTGTGCAAGAAAAATCGTATCTACAAGAAATAAATATCAGATAAAGGAAACACAATGTAAGCAAACATCAATCGAGAGTATGAGAATGTTATGTTGTAGAAGTCATGACTTCTTATTTGAAAAGGATGATTAATTTGGAGGTTTCAAATCTGCTGTTACTACATAGCCCAGTTTTACAGATAGACAAAACCAAGGAAGGAAACAATCAACACATTAATTAGTATCAGCATTAAAAATAACACCTATTGTTTCTTATTTTTGCCACTCAATACTGATTGAACCCTGTCATATACCAGGCTTTAGTGTATTAAAACAGCAATACTTCACATTTTTATAGTGTTTTAAAATTTATAAAGTGTTTTCATCACGGCCATCCAGTGAAGCCATCCTCTTGTTGCAAATGAGGAAGGTGAAGTTCAGAGAGGGAGGAGATATGTCCAGGATCACAGAGCTTGTCATGGGCATTGGAGCCTTAGTCTCAAGCCTCAGTCTGTCCACTGCACCATGCCTACACAAGAAACTTGTATCAGTTGACAGGAGACATATATACTTGAAAAGATGAGTAATTACAAAAGGTAGCCAGTGATTAAGGAGTGTTATGAACCTTATGAGCCACAGAAGTGGAGATGGGGAGAAGTCCCTTCAAATTCATGTGGTCATGGGAGAAATAAAATGTAAACTGGCTTTTAAGAATTTGTGTGAGTTGGGGAGAGAAGATAGCTATACCAGGTGGAAGGAGTGGCCTGAGCAAAGAAACACAGGCAATATAAACCCACTTAACTAGAAAGTACACATTGAGCCAGATATGGAGGATAAGCTTTCACAGTGCCTAGAATAAGGTATTGAGGTTTTATCCTACAAGCAATAGGGAGCCATTGAAGTTTTTTTTTTTAACTTAGACGCTGCAGACTAGTAAAGAAATAAAAAAAAAATAGCAACCATTGCCTGTATTTTCTCTGATGTGTGCCATTTTATTGTATTTTCTTAGGAATTACCTCTTGAGAAAAGCTTCCTTTCTATCATTCTACCAACCTTAAACATTCATAGAATAGTGCTGTGAAAGAAATCTGTGACATTTTCACACCCTCAATGGAGGTTTAATTGTTTAACCAGCCTTGATGGAAATGTACTCAAAAATAATTTTTAAAAGATTTATAGGCTCTGTAAGGAGTAACAGACCTAGTACCATATCTCATAATGCACTTAAATAGGGAAAGGAAATCAAATTAATACATAAGAGCAGCTGTTTTATTATAATGGAAATGCATTTTGTATCTGCTTTTTGTCCCTCCATTTCAGTTGACTGATTTTGTACAGAAAATTAAAAAAAACAACATAGCACTTATGTAGCACTGCCTTCCAAGCACTTTACAAACATTAGCTAATACCATAAAGGTGTGTTTCTAAATTGGTGCCTGAAATAGTCCTTATCTTCACAAAGATTTAAATTTCATTTGTCTAGCAAGACATCCCAGGCATAACTAAAACTATAGCACCTATGAAGTAAATAGTGTTTCATTTCTAACTCTGCCATTAATTTCATTTATGGGTTACTTAAAAACTTGTGTTATTGTATTTTTAATTCTCTCGATTCATGGTCCAGTTTTCACCTTCCTCAGAGAAATGCTACCATTAGTGTTTAATATCATAGATCTACATGATTAAGATCATTTTAAGATCTCAGGAAAGCATTGTTTATTTGGGGGGCTTAGTATCCATCCTAAGGAACTTGACAAAGTTGTGTCTTAGCCTCAGGAATAGTTTATTCCATGGGGAAAAGAGAAGGCTGTTCCCCTGCCTTTCCCCTTGAATATCTCATCACTTTCATTTTAGTGACACATTTGCTATCCTAGATGTCAGACCTGCTGGGGATCAGGTCATAACTTGTTAGCTATTCACTTGAAGATGCTTCTTAGGGCATTTCTGTACTCCTCAAATTTTAGATTCCTTCCTTTGATTTAATTCCTGATGAGCTTGACACATTCCTGGCCCTTATTTGCCTATAATTTCAAACCCAAACCAGATTATAGAAGAACGTAGCAATTATATTACAGAAATGGGCTTGCAAAATGATCTATGCCTCTTGGATTCTTGTTCATTTTTAGCCAATTATGAGCTTGCTCAGCTACAAGAGAAACTGAGGGAAACAGAAGAAGCCATGGAAAAGTTAATCAACCGAGTGGGACCAAACTGTGAGAGGTAGGTTTTCATAAAACAGAACTTTGCTTTGAGAGAGAGAGAGAGAGAGAGAGAGAGAGAACGAACATATTCAGAATTCCAATTAGAATGCTTTGAGAGCTCAGCTTTTTTTTTTTTACAATTTTCCTTTTATATGTATGTCATCTTATCTGTTCAGTTCTACCTCATTTCGCATTTAACTTTTCCATATTTGTAAATGCAACCACATTTCTCAAAGAAGGAAAAATATAATCAAGCTCGTGAATAGTACTAAAAGTGTGATTCTCCCTCCCCCATCACTAAAGTAGAATTGTTCATTGCGCCTCCTCAAAAGCAAAATAATTTCCTATCTTCTTCCTATCAGTAGGGTTAAGAAAAAGTGGTGATCATAGTGATTTAATTTGACTGGTAGTCTGCTACAGTAAGATAGAAACATACTTGTTCTTTCAGAAAAAGATAGTGATTTGCTTCATCTTACTTCAGTTTTCCTGTAAAGTTTCATTCTGGGCTAGGATCCTATTGTCATCTGATCAAAGTAAGCTAGTTCCTGCCAATTTTACTAGCAAACCCAATTTGCTAATAAAGATGGGAAAAAAACGACTTGAGGGGGTTTGTATGTTTTTCTTTGATAACTGAATAGCCAAGTATTGTTAGGTCTAAACAGTTACGTTCTACAGAAAGAACATACTGCTGTAAAATTGCCTACCTTGATGTATTTTTAAAATAAAGTAGTGCATTGTTCTGTAGCAACCTGCTAAGGGTTATTGAAATGATACATCCCTGTGCCAGAAATGTTGCTGAATTATTGAAGAATTCTTCATGAAATATGGTTTGTGTTTCTATTATATGAAAGGGAAATGCTGCTAGGCAGGAAAAGCCAGTGAAATGCTCTTGGGTTTGTAATATCAGTCGTCCTCAGCTTGATGGAAAACATAACTTTAAAATGTGAACAGAACAATTATAATGTTTAAACCTCTCTGGGAGCTGTTACTAGAATGGAAATTCCCTGATGTATAAAAAATCAGGAGTAGAACACACACAAGTAAATCACATCTCTGGGTTGTGGATAAAACAATAAACATTTGGGGCAATTAAGACTCAAACTTGGATTGTGCCAGCCCATCATTTCAACTCTTAGCATGGAAGAGAAACATATACATCAAAAAAGCAAGTATATCACTACGAACCTTTAGTTATTACTAAATAAATCCTGATAAGTGAGTTAGATAGTTAAAAGCTAGAGAAGACAATTGCTTGGATATCTGAAAGGAACGACAGTTAGTGTTTTCTACATAATTTGATATGGTGCTTTCCATTATTCATGTAGGAAACATAGATGTTCATGTTTTATGTAGTAGTGACTCCCTAATAGGCACATAATAAGTATTTGGTAAATACTTGTTGAATGAAGAGAGTGATTAGGCCACCTAACCATATGACAGGGAGCTAGCAAGGGCCAAGAGAAATAGCAGAGGAGCAGCCTTCCATGGTGGTTAGCAGCAGGACTGTTGGTGAGTTGCCACAAATGTCTCTGGTTTTCACCTGAGAACCCTTCCACAGCACAAAGGATTAGGAGCCAAGGCAGCTTTCCCAGGGATTGGAAGGGATTGCCCTATGTTTGTCTTCCTTTGGGAGGTTATTGCCAACTGTGCACTTTACATATGGGCTAGTCTTTTTGCTAGAGGAGAAAGTAAAAAGACTTTCCACTCTGGCTTATTAAGTAGGTCTCAAAAAACTGCACAATAGTAGGATGAAGGAGACTTGGCTAAAGCATCAATTGATGAAAAAAACAAAAGACAAGGATTTTAATTGAGTACTCACATAGCTTTTGCTGCTCTATTATTCTCTACCCAGCTTAGATTGACCTGCTATATTCCATTTAGTTCTGGCTGCTCCATTTTCTGTCTTTCTCCCTCCTTTCCTTTTTTTTTTTCTTTCTTGTTTCTTTCTTTCTTTCTTCCTTCTTCTCCTTCTTTTCCTTCTCCTGCTTCTTCTGGGAGTCCAGGTTAAGTGATTTGCCCAGAATCACATAGCTTGTAAGTATCTGGGGCAAGATTTGAACTCAGGCCCTTTTGACTCCTAGGCCAGTGCTCTAACGACTGTGTCTCTTAGCTGCCCCTGGCCACTCTCTTTTCAGATTTGTTGTTTTTCAGTCATTTTCTGGCATGTCTGATTCTTCATGAGCCCATTTGGAGTTTTCTTGGTAAAGATTCTGGAGTGGATGGCCATTTCCTTCTCCAGCTCATTTTACAGATGAGGAAACTGAGGCAAACTGGGTTAAGGGGCTTGCCCAAGAGCTGGATTTGAACTCAGGTCCTCCTGACTCCTAGCCTGGAGCCCTAGCCTCTTCTCCAGCAGCAGTCCCCTAAAGTGATAAGAATGGGGAAGGAACCAGAAGCCATTTCCTAGAAGAACTGGTTAAAGGGAGTGGGTGTGTTCAGCCAAGCAGTTTGAAAAGTTAGGAGAAAGAGAATTGTTATCTTGAAATGGGTAAAAGGCTGTCAGTTAGGAAGAGGAGTTAGTAGAGGAGGCCTTGGCCACAGATGACAGAATTAGGATTAATAGGTAAAACTACAGGAAAGAAAGGAAATAAGCACTTATTAAGCACCCACTATGTATAGGTAATCTTATTTGATACATAAGAAGGAGTTACCCATCCCACCCCCGTCCCCCACATAGGGAGGTCCACAATGGAACTGTGGGCAGTCTTATGGGATAATGAGATCTATGGCATTGAAATTATTCTAGAAGAGCCTTAGTATGTGTGATGGATGTCACCAGAGAGAGTTCATGAAATGGCTTGAACTAAATTCACATCCTAGCTTCTTTACTTACTACTTGTGTGACATTGGCCTAAATTTGCTCTTATGTAAAGGGGGATGATAATCAGTCAGAAAGCATTTATTAAATGCCTTCTGTGTGCTGGGTCCTGAGCAAGGTGCTGAGGATGCCAGGAAATGAAATCCTCTCTGCCTTCAAGAAGTTCACCTTCTAAAGGGTAGCTGGGTGGCTCAGCAGGCAGAGTGCTGGGCCTGGAGTCAGAAGAACCATGTTCAGAATCAGCCCCAGGCACTTACTGGCTGTGACAGCCAAGCAAATCCCTTCACTTCTCTTTGCCTTCGTTTCTCCATCTCAAATTTGGAAATAATAATAACATCTATCTCCCAAAGTTGTCATGAGGACCAAGTGAGCTAGTGATTCTGAAGCACTAACACGGTGCCTGGCACACTGTAAGCACTATATAAATGTTAATTATTATTGTAGTGGAGGAAAGGTGTACTTACATGTATATGTATGTACCATCTATCTCTACACACACATATAGAGATATATAGACAGATAGTTATACAGGATAAAATAGAGGCGGAGGCACCAGTAGTCAAGGGAATCAGAAAAAACCTCATTTTATTTTAAAAAGTGGCCCTTAAAGTATGCTTTGAAGAAGACTAGGGAACCTAAGAGGGGGAGAACATTCTGGGCAAGGGACATAGCTAGTACAAAAGTATGGTGGTGGGAAATGAAATATACTGGATGAGGAACAATAAGAACTCCACTTTGTTTGGATCATAGGGAGCTTGAAGGGGATTAAAATGTAATTTCTGGAAAATCAGGTTGGGGTCAGGAAGTGAAGAGTTTGAAACATCAATCACAGGAGTTTAAACTGATTCTGGTGTTAAAAAGGCTGCACTTAAGCTTATTGTGGAAGGCAGTGGGATAGTCAGACTGATGCTTTGGGGAAAGTACTTTGGGAATGGAGTAGAGAATAGACTGGAGATGAAGACTAAGTAGGAGGCTGTTGCAACAGTTCCAGCAAAAGGTGATAAAGGCTTGAACTACAGAGGTGACTTTATAGGTGGAGAGAAGGGACATGGGCCAAAGCTGCTGTGGAGGTAGCAATGGCAAGGTCTGGAAGTTATTTAGATGTATGGAGTATCAGGAATGGCACCGAGGTTTCACACCTGACTGACTGGGAGAACAGCGTGTCACCTTCCTTGGAGGTGATGCATGTACGGCAGCTTGTAAGGCTTCTCATGCTCCATCAATGTCACCTATTATTCTGTGATTCTTTGAATAAAAAGTTCTTAAATCTTGAAGCAAGCAACTTTCTATTTGAAGTCTTGCTGTGGCCCACACAAAACAAGTGGAATCTTTGTTTAAAAGTGTACCAGATATCCATTGGGTTGCCATTAATGTAGTTCTGTGACATTTACAAAGTTCTTTCCTCAAATGCAATATATCTCTTACATATAAAAATGCCATGCTGTGTTAATAAACTTAGTAAGCTTGAATTTTCAGGACATTTTAAAGACTCAGTAAAATGAGGGATCATGAGATGACTTTAAGTGCTTTGAAAAACTTGAGGTACAGATGCCTAGAGGAAAAATTAACGATAATGCATTTTGTTGGAACACTTTTTGGTATTATAAACCAGGACTAATGCTTCACTTTAAAAACTAATTGTGCATGGATGTTTGGGATAGGACCAGGCTGATTCCCCAACTCATGGAATAATGAATTGTGTTATGTAGGTGAGCCCAGTTTTTAGGAGAAGTAAGTTTGGCAATGTCACATTAAAATAGATCCTTTAATTCAACAAACATCAATTAAGTACCTTCTTTGACAAGCATGTTGGCTCAAGCACTGGGTGAAAAAGAAAGTCTGTAGAAGCCTCTTCTTTGGTCATTTTAAAATTCACAGGCTCATACAACATCTTCCAGTTGATCCAAATGGGTCACCAGGAAGCAGGTCACCATTACGCAGGTGGGCTCTTGTCATTAATCAGACATTCATAGAAACCATCAGATCATGGGGCTAAAGTGGTATTAAGGAAAGCTGAAGTCTATAACTAATCATTGGAAGTGAAAATTATAGAAGGTAGAGCTGGTCTCTAGTTCTTGAGCTGTGTCCAATTCTCCATGACCCCATTTGGGGTTTTCTTGGCAGAGTTTCTGGAGGGGGGTTCCATTTCCTTCTCCAGCTCATTTTATAGAGGATGAAACTGAGGGACACAGGTCCCGTAGCTATTAGGTGTCTGAGGTCTGATTTGAACAGGTCTTTCGGACTCCAGGCCCAGGGTGTATCCACTAAGCCACCTCATTGCCCTGGGGGTGGTCTCTAGTGGTACTAATAGGAGTTTATATAATATAAATACTATGGATAGAAATCCTCTTCAAAGCCTCCAAACAAAGCCTAAGACCCAGGTTGGTGCCCCACAGCTCCTGACCTTGACTCCCCCCCATGTGCTGTAAGCCTGTATCATCATGTGATGGGGGGAATGACACATTTTCTTTCATGTATTCTGTGCTCTAGGCCAAACATTTTGATGAAGAGGTTGATTTTCACTGTAGATGGTACAGGATAATGAGGGACAATTCATATATCATAAAATAGAAATTAGTACACCTGGGCTTCCATTTCTAAGTCTTTTTACTTAGTTGTTGTGTCCTAAGGCTATTCACTTAAGCAGACTGTGTCTTATCTCAGCTACGTGCTGCATGATACCTATCTTTTAAGAGTTTGCCGAGGCTTCATTATTTAAAAATTTGTACAGAGCTTTAGAGCTCACAGGCAAAAATCTGGCTTGAGTCTGAAAAGTATTATTAGATAATATTTTTAAAAATCCTTTAATCCATCTCTAGGTTAACATCAGTTTCTGAAATGGAACATTTTTGGAATTTCAAGCACAAACCTTGTTATTATGGATGGAACATCAGTGTAGGGACTTCAAAGGATTTTGAGTATATCCAGACAGCCTATAAATTAAAGACCCTTCTTTGCCTGCCCTCCAAGAACAGGAGATGTGTTTAATGAGAGAGATCTGATCAGGCAGGGGAACCAGAAGGACCAGGTAGGATCTCGGGAGGCCGCATCTTCTCACAGGTAGTGCACACACAGCATTCTGCCACAACAGATAAATAGAACAAATATGAAAAGGAAAGGCAGCCCACTCAGTGCGATAGAAATAAGAATTGAAAAAGAAAATTCCCTGGCCCACACATTTGGACTCAGACATTCTTACAGAGCAAATCCACATCAAAGTGGAAAAGCCAAAGAAGGGTCGCTCACAGTGAGCAGATCATAGAATACTCCCAGGCAATTCCAACGATACTCCTCCCTGTTCCTCCAGACCTTGGCTGGACATGAGGAGGGCAGCCGTCTACGTTTCCCAGAGAGAGACCATGCTATAGATTCTGGGTTTAGCATTATGTCATAGCTGGGAGAGTATGCTTCAATTTATCTTAATTGTTACCAAGAGACAGAGATAAGAATGGGAAAGAGTGCTGGATTTAAGGTCCCAATGTGGGGCCGTGCTGTAGATAGCTCATTTTCCCAAGCCTCAGTTTCCTCATCTGTCAAATGGGGATGATAATCCCTTTCATGTGGAGCTTAGTGAAAAGGCTAAAATGAAATTTCTGATTCCATAAAACTTTTATGTAAATATAAACTTATATTGACATCCTTACAGGAAATCCTCTGCCTCCCCTATACCACTTTGTATCTCACTGCTCTGCTTATGAAAAAACTGATTGAAAGACATGGACTTTTCTTCCCACTACCATTACTCCATCATATGCTGATTTCTATAAACATCCAGATAAAGACAGCAGTCTGTGCATTCATAATTGCGCTTAATTACGGAATATAATGTATAATCAGATGTCATCTTCAAACTACAAGTTGTCTTCAAACTCATTACTTCTGAAAGCAGAAATCACCTGTATAATACAACTTGCCATACCTGGGTCCCTTCCTCATTCTGGTTGGCATCTTCCTCATTAAAATGACAGGATCCCTTCTAACCTTAGCATTCTGTGAATTTACAGAAAGGATACACAGATCTCTGTAATTATGCTCAACAGAACATAATAGAACAGTTTAAGTTAAATATTTATATTTTGTGCAATCATTAGTGCAGGAGTTTTTTTCTTGTTATAGGAATTTATATCCAAGCAAGATGAAGTCTACAGAGAATTACTTTTTTTTGCTTTTTGCTGAGGCAATTGGAGTTAAGTGACTTGCCCAAGGTCACACAGCTAGGAAGTGTTAAATGTCTGAGGTCAGATTTGAACTCAGGTCCTCCTGACTTCAGGGCTGGTGTCTAAACCACTGTGCCACCTAGCTGCCCCCAAAGAACTATTTTCAAAGGAAACTTTAGCAGTAATGCAGGATAGATGATAAGGATGAAAACAGGTGGAGTCAGAGAAATAGAAAATGAGGTACCTTCTCCTGACAAGATAAGATGGGCTATTTATTTGTATTTATTGTGTTTTGCCAATGTGAGAATTTGTTTTGCTTCATTATGTGTATTTGATACAATGCTTTTTGTTTTTCTTTTCAATACTGAGGAAGGCAAGGAAGGAAATGGGATTGGGGGAAAAAGAGAGAGAGAGGGAGAGAGAAGAAAAGAAGGAGGGGGAGACAGGTAGGGGGAGAGAGGGAGAGAGGAAGGAAGGAAGAAAGAGAGAGAAAGCAAGAAAGAAAGTGAAAGAAAAAAGAGAAGGAGAGGGGGAGAGAAAGAAGGAGGGAGGAAAAGAGGAAAAAGGAGTAGTTGAAACATTCTGAAATGCAGAGAATATAAAAGAAAAGCCGGAAGAAATCCAGATATGCAGGACAATTTTGATGAATGATGAATTTAATATGTACTTGAAAAGAAAAACAAACTTGACATAATAAAGCATTGCAGTTCCATCTATAATTCCTTGTTTCTGTTTGTGTAAATGAAAGTAATCATCTTCGTGTTCATTAAGTTTGGATTTAAAAAATTTTATGGGTTTTTTGTTTAATTTTTTTGTATTTTAAATGTTTAATAGGAGATGACTTTAATAGACATTTCAGCAGGCTTACAGAGCTGTGGTTGTTCCCTGTGATACCCCCAGTCAAATCACAAGTCACAAAGACTGGCACAACTTCCAAGGCTTATTTGCCCATGTCCCAATCCAATGTGCCTTTGGGTCTGGGCTGGTGGCAAGAATGGCCACCAAAATTCTTTTTAGGAGACAGACCTGAATCCTTGCCTTTACTGAAACCCAGCTTTTTGGCCCTTTTCTCTGCCAAGTCTATATCCCCTTCCATCCCACAATGGTCCTACTTGCCTACACCACACACACACACACACACACACACACACACCACTAACTACTATTAGGAATAATGGGTATGGGTGGAACCCACTGAGTCTAGGAAATATCTATGTCTCTATCGTGTGACTGACTTTAACCACTAACCTCTGTTTGTTCAGGTTGAGTCTTTCTTTGTCCAGCAAGTGTTGATCCCAAGCCCTTCAAAGACATTCCATACAACTTGTCCATGACCATGTAATAATAACAACACATAATCCTCATCCATGGGGAAGGAAAGAATCCTTTCTTCACAGGCTTCCCAGGACCAGGCTTGAAGAAATCACAAGATGGTGATGCTATGAGCCGGGGGGATGCTAAATTATTCCCTGCCAGCCAGCTCCTCTAGACAAGTTTTTTTATTCCATTGATAGGACTCCGGGGTTAGCTGAAAGTGCTTCCCTATGCGTCTGGACCACTCCCCTATTCTAACCTGGTGTCCAGACCAAGGCAGAGCCCTGTCCCCATGAGTCCTTAGGTTTTGCCTTTCACATGAAGTCATCCTTTGAATCTTGACATTTTAATTTCAAGACAAGTTAAGAGGTTATTGATTGCTGTGTTTTGGGAGAGGGAGAGCTCTAACAAATGTCTGGGTAAGTGAAGTTGCTCTTCCTGATGTGTTTGTGCCAGATTTGGGATCTGTTTCCTGAACCCTCAGTCAACATGTTTCCCTGGACATTATTGTCCAAGTGGTCACACCCTGGTGATAGAATCATTTCTCTCTTCACCTTCACTGCTCTTGATGCAAACATGTTCCACCACGTTTCCCTCTTTAATTCTTTACATGTTGCCCAGTGCCACCCCATCCTGCTCTTTGGCCTGTCATGTTTCTGTTGAATGAGGTAGATCTGATCAGAATCATATTTCAGTTACCTGTGAGGTCAGATTTGCCCCCTTGCATTAAAATTCTTAGCTCCTCTTGCTGATTAACAGCACTCGCTCTATAAATGAATACATGTCTACAGCCCCAGTGTAAATATATGGTTTTATACTTCCCTTAGTACCCGTTCAGGAATCCTTGGGGATTTGGCATTTTAGAGCTCAGAAGTACAAGTGGTAATGGCTCTCATGTATTCATAAAGCAAAAATGAATTAAGCACTTAAATATAAAGTTGAGAGCTTCTCCTCCCCTTGCTAGCCAGTAAAGTCATGGTTACAAGGATCAATTATGTTTTATTTATCTTTGAGCGCGCACACACACACACACACACACACACACACACACACACACACCCTATACCAGCCTAGTGCTTTGTTCATAACGAGCCCTGTTAAATGAATGGAATCACGTAATTTTTTTTTATTCCTAGCTGAAACCATAGGGATCCCTTGTTTTGTAGATGAGGAAGCTGAGGCTCAGAAAGAAATGATTTGCCCAGATCACACAGTGATTTAGAGGCAGAACCAGAACTCAAACCTAGAACTTGTGATGTCTAGTTTTCACCATGCAGGTGTAACAGGGCTGGTAAGCAGACATTGCAATGCTCGGCTGATGCAATTCCCTGGAGAGAGGCGGAAGCCGGGGAGCCTGCATCCATAAAAGCCTGGTGACATGTAAGGGATGCTTCTTGGGGAAATTGGAAGCATGAATGACTGGACAGTCAAGACTGGGGTATATTCAGCTAGAGCCAGGCCTGTCAGTCTGAATCCTTCCTGTCAGGCTGCATGCATCCAGTGAAGGAGACTACAAGGGGCCATGGCATTGGGAACTTTGAAAAGTCTGGAGATTCAGTCCCAAGAGCTCTGGGAGTAGAGTCTTTGGGGACTAATGCAGGGTAGCTGGGTTCAAATTCACCATGTATTGATGTTGCATCTGGATGTGAACTTGACAGGACCAGTGCTACTTGGAAACACTGCTGGGTCTGAACTCTCCCCAGAGAAAGTTAGACCTTTCAGGGGTTAGAGATGTGGAAAGTGAGGAGATGTTGGTACTTCTGTATTCATTATACCTTCAAAGTAAATATCCCTTTGTAAAAGCTAATTAATGTTAATAATAATAATAATAATGATAATAGCTAAAATTTATATGGCACTTACTATGTACCAAGCACTGTGCTAAGTACTTTATAGTTATCCCACTTGATCCTCACAACAATCCTGTTAGCTGAATAAGTGAAACTGAGGCATTGATAGCTAGTAGTTAATAATGAAAAGACAGCACCAGAATGAAGGTTTAAATTAATACCATCAGACACTCGTAACCCTTCAAGGGTACTCTCTGGAATCCTGAGGGGGAAGAAGTAAACCTTCATCACCCTGTAGAGTGAGTCCAGAGTCATCACTACTGGAATTTGTTCTTTTCTTCACTAGTTTGTAAGCCCCTTGAGGTTAAGGTCTATGTCTTCTCTTTTTATCTCATCATGTGCCTCCCATATGACAGATACTTAATAAGTGTTTGTGTAAATTGAAGTATAAATTATAAATGGAAATGGAAGTATGAATATCTGACTTATTAGCAAACTAGTTGAATTGTATTACTGACACTCCTGGAAAAAATAAAAATTATTTTAGATTATTTAATTGCAAAGTTCTTCCAACCTGAGTGTGAACCATAAATCCCAAAGGAGATTTCATAAGCAAAATCAAATTGCTGAGTGATGGACAATCTCAAAAGCAAAAGTTCTAGAGACTAGAACTATTAGATTTTCTTTTGGAGATTCATGTTTGAATCTAACCTGATTCAGAAAGTGGACATTTTCTTGTGTGAGATCATTTTGGAAAACAGAAAACTATCTTTAGCATGGATCATTCAGAAAAAAAGGTTTTTATTGAAATGTCATGTTACTTTTGAAGGTAAATGGACCTAGAATATGTAGAGCTGACTAGCATCACTTCAACTCCTTTGACTTCTTGCCTTTTAGAGGAATTCTTTAATGTGCCTGAGTCCATAATATCCCCTACATCCTCTGTGGAAATCCTTCACTTCCTAGAAGAGTCAGTCTTGGTATTTTACATGGCACCTCTCCCAAGACCATGGGGCATTTAAAGAGATCTTTGGGAGAAAGAAAAAAGATAAAGTGAGATTTGTTATATCACTTGAGGTGAGCTAGAAATGCTCAGTGCCTGCCATCCTATAGGTATTCAACAAACATTCATATTAACAAAACAGTCATCTTTCATTTGTAGCATTATCTTACCAAGCCCTGTAGTAATTTTTCTAGATGGCAAATACCTTTCTAAATAACAAGACTTTTATGTTTAACCATTTTTCTTGAAATCTAAGTCTTTCTTAAACAGAACATACTGAATAGAATCCAGCCATTCCTTAATGATTCAGAATAATCATTTTAGAGTCCTTATTGTATTGTGGAGTAATAAAAAACTGAGTCTTTTATTTTCTTCCCTTCTTTTTATTTATGATTTTTGTTGCCATTTTTCCTACCGACCTCTGGTAGCCCTTCCTTCCCTCTTCTAGTTGGCTCTTCCTGATTTTCTGTTAGTTGGAAAATCAGACATCAATCATGTTAAGAATCTTAACACCAATTGCCTCCCCCAAAAAGAGAATCTTATGTTAATAATGATTTAGTCAGTATTTCTGCGTAAGGAAAAACCCAGCCGAAGAGTAAAACACAGGGTTTTATAATGCCCTTTTTAGCAGCTCTCAGGCTGCTTCATGCATTTCTGGTTAGGGCCAGTGTTGGGGAAGGTAGAGACAGCCAAGAGTCTGGCCTCCTGATAAACAGGGTATCACTCTAATAATCGCTCCTCTTCACATAGTTTTTGGTCTGGCCAGACTGGTCTTCTTGCTGTTCCTCATTCCTGACATCCCATTCATTCCTCATCTGCACCTTTCCAAGCATGGGAGGAGGGGTGTCTCACTATACCTTCTGCTCACCTTTGCCTTAGAATCCTTAGTTCCCTTCAAAGCTCAGTTCAGATTCTGCCTCCGACTTGGACTTTTCCTCATTGCTTTTCTAGATGCCAGTGTTTCTCAAAAAGTTATTTTGTATTTATTTTATGTATTAATATGTTTTATATATGCATATATTAATATGTACATATTGTGTGTGTCTTTCTCTTCCAATCCACACTCTCTCCCCACCACCAGAATGTAAGCCCCAGGAGGACAAATATTGTTTTATTTTTGCCTTCGTATCCCCATCACCTAGTATAATATCTGGAATTATGCTTATTAACTATTAGCAACCCAATGAAAATGAGGAGGAAACGGACCAAATTGCAGAAATTCACAACACTCCTTACCGTTTTGAGGAAATCGGCATGGAGCCAGATCTGAACTAGACACATTAAAACCGGTACAAAGTTTTTACCCCAATTGCAATGCCCTGTACATTGTAGATACGTAATAAATATACGGAATTGAACTGATCTGCACTCAGATCTTCCTGACTCCGAGCCTGGTGCTCTAGCCACTGAGCTTCCTACTTGTCCCAAATGATACAAAGTGTAGAAGCAAGATTGGAATCCAGACTTTCTGCCCTATGCCCCCTTATCCCCCCAATTCCCTTAGACCTCCTACCATACCCTAGTGCCTCCTTTTTTCCCATTTGTAAAAGATCCTGGCAGCACCAGAGCCCCTTCGCCATTTCCCTTCTTGTGGGCTAGGCTGAGCAGGCTGGGTCTCGATGGTTATTTGTCTGGCCACGGCATATCAGAGAGACCTGTGTGTCGTAGCAAAGTGCTGCACATTGAGTCAGGACTCTGGGCTTGCATCCTGCCGCGGCTGCTTATTACAGTGAGTGACCTTAGGGAAGCCTCCTTCCGCTGTGGGAACCAGTTTCCTCAAGAACAAAATGAGAGCTCTGCATTTGAACATCTCGGAGGTCCCTCCAGTTGTAGGAGTACTAGCATGTGCCGGCCTGCATCTGGGAGATGATTAGAAGATGAAAGGTCTCCCTCCCGTGGCCATACCGGAGAGCAACACTTAAAAATCTGCAGATGTTTCTTTGGCTTGGGAGGCCCTGGGCTGGGCCACTGACTATTCTCTGGCCAGACTCCTGGTGTTGAAGGAGTTGGCCCTCCGCAGCCTGGCCCAGAATGTTGAAAAGGGCCAGTTACCAACGGCATCCCCTTCTACTCCCTGAAAGAGGGAGAAAGTCAGCCGTGGCTGGTTCAGCCCTGCAGGGGCTTCCAGGACAGGCCAGGGATGGGATCTTTGGGATTTGTTAGCTTGTTTCTACCTGAGGCTGATGATTCCCGGGGCCCATGTATCCAGGAACACAAGGAGGAATAACCTAAGATACTTTGCTCAGTTCTTTTGTGGAGAGAAAGGCGTCTTTTGGTATTTGGCCAATAATCAATCCCCTCCTGTCTTTGAGCTCTCCCATGCTAGACCAGGGGCAGATCACTGTAAGGGGCTGTGGGGCAATCAGTGCTCATTGGGATTTAACAGATAACTGTGTTGTGTCTGACCCCTCCGAGCAGGGCACAGAATGTGACTTCAGACCAGGAGAAACGGTTATTGCAGCAACTCCGAGAAATCACCAGGGTCATGAAGGAGGGAAAACTCCTGGACAGCCCCTCTCCTGAGAAAGAAGCTGAGGAAGCTCCTTACATGGAGGACTGGGAAGGTAAAGCTTCCTCCTGATTTTCTGTTACCTAGTAGCAAAGAAAAAGCCTTTCCAAGCCCCGAGTGGAGTCCAGAGAGAGGCCTCCTATTCAGGATGCGCAGGCTGAAAATGTTTTACATTAAGGTTGAATTTACCAATTATAATAATGTGCAAATGGATTTTGAATTCTCTAGCTTTTCACATTGTGCAGCAAGCGTGAGTCCTGCTGCCAGCCTTGGCACAGGAGCTGCAGCCCAGCCCATCTGCCTCTCGGGCTGGGGCTTGGCTGACATAGATTTATTTCATTACTTTCCTTAATTTGGCAACATTTTTGTTTTTTCTCATTATCAGAGCAGGGATTCAGCACCACACCTCCTGCAATCCCTATTTTATTTACCGGGTGTGTTCTGCCCTTTTGTTCTATTTTGTGAAGGCAAAGAAATCGACAGTGGCAATTCTGTCTTTGGAAAGGATGGTGCTTGTCACCCAGAATCTCAAGCACATCTTGCTCTATACCTGACACTCACCAACTGTTTCAATTGTGTTTCTAAGTAGAGGGATTCACAAAGTGTTGTCTTTTTCTCCCGGCAGGAAGCTCTTAAAATGGTTCCAAATATAAATTGTAAACATTAGCTCTGTCTCCTTCAGCTAGTGTTTGGTGTAATTCTTCAAGGAGAAGGTTTTAGCTATTTGTTTAATCTTCATCTTCAATCCTTCAAAAGAAAGCACTGTGTGTGTGTGTGTGTGTGTTTGTGTTTGTGTGTGTGTACATTTGGGGAGGAAGGAGAATTGAAACAGAGACGCCAAAGCATATTGTCCTGAGTGCAGAGTCATTTATAAACCCATTTTCTAATTCTCCGTGCTCAGGAAGGTATTTTTATCTGAATTGGTTTGTGTTTCTGAGAGCATTTGGACAGTGAACCAAATTGCTGAGCATTTGCCCAAGTGAAACTTCAAAACCATTAGGATCATCTGTAAGCTTCTCGAAAGGATTTTTCAGGCTGGCTGCCTTCTCGGAATCTTCTCTTTTAACCCTGTGTTTTATTTCTTGAAAGGATACTTCAAGATCTTTACTCTGTCTTTTTGTGTAGGCTACCCAGAAGAGACCTATCCCATTTATGACCTTTCAGACTGTGTCAAGCAGAGGCCAGATACAATCCTAGTGGATTACCCTGACTTGAGCCAACCTTCTGCTGAAGAGATAGCAGAGAGAATGGGGGGGCTAGAGGAAGAGGAGGATCATTTGTGCTGTGAGAGTCTCCCAGCTGACCTGGGTGAGGTCAGCCAGGACTTCCAAGCCCAGAAAGACAAGACTGTCAGTTTGAGTGACCAGGACAGAGTCCTGCCTGCAAGCCCTCAGAAATTAGAGTGTACTTGCTGTCAGCATGAAGAAGATGATCCTGCCGTCCTCGCAGAGAACATGGTGTTCCCCTTGGACAACAGCTCAGATCCAGAGGAAACACACCTGTATTCCAAAGAGGCGGTTCTGGGAAAAGGATTGGAGGAGACAGGGGAGGCGGGCACTTTAAGGAAACGCAACCTTCAGGGTCTGGAGTGAATCAGGGCTGGATGGTTAGTTGTCTAAGAGTGGGAGTTAGCCCACCCGGTGACCTGTGTAGCTTCCCATCCTGTCAGACAGCATCTCTTCCTCCGTGGGGCCGGTCCGGTGTAGCTGATAGCGCCTTCCTCCACTTTTTTGTTGACATGCAGCATAATGCAGAAATAGATGTGAGGACAAGAGATGTCCCAGCCACACTCTTCCTCTTCCAGCTTCTCAGAGTAGTCAGTGCATTCAGTAAGCATTATCTATTAACAATTCCCAATTTGCCTGCCTCAGTGGGGCCAGGAAGCCAGCCTGGAAACACAGCCCAGTCCCTTTCTCTAAGAGTAGCAGCCACAGATGGCTTTCCTTTAGGTAAGCAGAAGTTGGTAAACAACTGCTCTTGAAGAGATAAGCCCCAGGTTGCCCGGTTATGTGAGTTTGGGTATAATGAGAAGACTGGCAGTTTCCTTCAAAGGAAAGATTGATTTCATTTGCAGGGATCATAGGCGAGATGCAGAATGAAGCCGTGGCCCTTGCTGGGCAAAGGCATTTCTGGGAGCATACACCAAATTTAGAGCCCATCCTGGTCCGACCTCAAGCTAAGGAGGAATTCCATCTACAACAGCCCTGACAAGGAGCCATTCAACCTTTGCCTGAATACCCCCAGTGAGGGGCAAAATGCTACCTTCTGAAGCAGCCACTTGCACTTTAAGACAGCTCTAATTGTTTGGAAGTTTCCCTGGAAGCAGGTCTAAATGTTCCTCTCTCTCCATCCTGCTCCCAAATCTGCTCTCAGGGTCCAAACAGAGAAAGTCTAATGTTTGTTCCAAGTAACAACCCTCCAAAACCTTTCAGGCACTTGTCCCCCGGGCCAGGCCTGGCCTGTCTCCCCTATGTCTTCTTCAGGCTAAACACCTCTCCTTCTTTCATGGGTTCCTCATGTGGCATTATCTCAATCAAACTCCTTCACCATCCAAGTGCCCTTGCTCTCTCTCCAGATTATCACTGTCCCGCCTAAAAGATGAGGTTCAAAACCAGCTGCAGGTAGAGAACCACAGGAACCTCACCTCCTCAGCCCTAGCAGCTAGACCTCTCTTAATTTAGCCTCAGATAATATTAACTTTTTGGCCATCAAACCACCCTGATGACCCATAATTGCAGTCCACCAAAACCCAGTTATTTTTAGATGGATTTCTTCTAACTACAGCACTCACTTTTTTGTAAAACTGTTTTTTAACCCGATCCTAAGACTTTACCAATCTCATCTTATTAGACTGATTCAGTCCGGTGTTCTGGCTTGTCAGTTTTGGATTCTGACTCATTCATCCAACATGTGGGCTATCTTTCCTAGATTATTCATAAATCTGGTAAATATTCTTTCTATATTTATACCTTTATATAAATCATTGATAAAAAATATTAAATGACACTCCAGGCAAGACTTGGCTCCAAGCTGCATCAAACCAGTCAGTCATAAACTACTTCTGGGGTCCACCCATTCAGCCAAGTCCAGCTCCACCTTCTTTGGCCCACATTCTCCCATCCTTTCCATAAGAATGAGATGTGAGCGTTTGTCAAATGCTTAACAGAAATCTAGGCAAATTATATCTCTCTCATTTCCCTGACCTACCAATATAGCAACACTGACAAAAAGGGAAATGAGGTTGGTTTGACATAATCTGTTTTCCATGGAGCACTCTCATCACCATCCCTTTAGTGTTACATTCTAGAGCTTTTCCAGGAAATCAAATTCAGCTTGCAACATTGTTCACTTTTTTTTTTTTTGCTTTTTGCTGAGGGAATTGGAGTTAAGTGACTTGCCCAGGGTCACACAGCTAGGGAATGTCAAGTGTCTGAGACCAGATTTGAACTCAGGTCTTCCCGACTTCAGGGCTGGTGCTCTATCCACCGTGCCACCTAGCTGCCCCTGTTCACTTTCTTTTTTAAAAAAATCTGAACCTTTGTCATTTTTCCCATTGCATCACATCTTCCTTTCTCTTCTTGTTATTGTTGTGAAGTCATTTTTCAGTTGTGCCCAATTCTTTGACCCCATCTGGGGTTTTCTTGGCCAAAAATGCTGTTTTCTTCCCCAGCTCATTTTACAGATGTTAAGTTGTGTTAAGTAACAGCTAGTAAGTATCTGAGCCTGGATTCGAACCCAGGAAGAAGAGTTTTCCTGTCCCCAGACTCAGCACTCTAGCCACTGCATCACTTAGCTGCCCTGTCTGTACCTTTGTCTCCAATCTTCCAAAGATCTCTGATATCATCTCAATGGCCCTTTCTGCCAGTTCTTTTATTTCTCTGGCACATATCTGAGCCAAGTGACATGCTCTCTTCTCTGCTACTTATTTGGGGTTTTATTTCCCCATTAGCCATCTCTGTTTTTTCTTCTATAGCCCCAATATTATTCTCCTTGGCAAGCAAATAAAGATGCAAAGGAAGATGGGAGCAGCTTCTCCCTCTGGGAAAAGGTGAAGTTACCTCTGCTAATAGGAAAACAAACTCTGGAAATTGTACTTGGAAGATTTCTCAGCTTTTTGAAAATAATCTGCTTATTTAAAAATGATTCTACTCCAATGTTGTCAGCCATCCTCGTCTTGCTAAGCACTTCCAAATCCAGAAACACCTTTCTACCATAGTGTTTGTCCCCTTCCATATGTCAATGGAGCTTCTGGTACAGGCCCTCCTATTGCTCATCTCAGCACCCCATCCCTACATGAAAAGGAGACCTTGAGGACAGATGAATAAAGCCCAGGGAACCTAGAAAGAAGGAACAAGGTCTTTCCTAGAAGCTATTTCTGGTCTTGTCCCTATAGGAAATGGCTCCGTCCATGGAAAAATGCTCATGGCTGACCCCTACAGTAATCAACAAATCGTCATTACCTGTGCTGTTTGAAGATGTCCAGTGCTGGGAGTGCATTAGCTCCCAAAGCCACCCATTCTACTCTGATTATAAAGAAGTAGTTTTGTTTTTACTTTTATAATATAGATGAAGATGGAATCAGCTTCTATGCAGTTTTACCTATTGCTTCTAGAGCCAAGAACAAGCCTACAATTCCTTCAGACATGGGAGCCATCATGATCCCCACTCCATCCCCTACAGCTCTAGCCAGCCTAATCATTCCGATTCTTTCAGCTGATCTTAATGTGACATTGGTTTTAAGCACTCTCCTCATGCTGCCTACCCTTTCTGATACACAGCTCAGCTAGTCCATACTTTTCTCAAAGCCATATTTCATCAGCGTAGTTGCTCCTCTGCTGACACAGATTGCGGCCCCTTAGCAGATTGTAACACTGATGCCTTTGAGAGTTTTTGTGGCCAAAAGAATTCATTACCTTGTAGCCCACCTGGGGTTAAACCTCTTTGAGCTGAGCCAGGCTCACCCTTGGACAATAGTCCATCACCCGCTCTGTAATTAAAGCCTTTCCACTTAGTGTGCGACTTCCAGAGCTTGGACTTGGGGATCACTTTCATACCACAGTGAGACATTAGACATTATATGATTACCATCACTGAACGGCCTCTGACCAGGGAGAAGAAGATCAATAAGGACAATAACTTCTGCTGAATGGAGAAGCGTCCTGAACTCAGCAGCTATCCAGAGCTAGCTGATAACTTTGGAATTGGAAAAGATTTGAGGCAAGACCTGTTGTTTTTGTATTCGGGTGACTGACAGGACCGAGAGGTGGGATGAGTGGAGGACACCTGCAGAAATAATAACCATGTTTCATAGAATTATGTAATTCCAAAGCTCGTTCTCCTAGGAGAGGGCAGAGCTCTACTTCCTTCTGTTTCTTTTTTGCTAGGAGCACTAAGACTGTCATTCACGAGCCCCAAGAACCTCTGGAAGGTTGGAGGGAATATAACTTCATCTTTTTTTCTTCTTTTACTATATAAGCTCCAGGGCCTCAAACCATCTGAGAGTGGGGTCAGGGAGGCCACATTCTACACCACCATTATTCCATCTCAACACTCTGATTAAAACCTTGGGACCTGTTAATTATTCACGCTGTCAGCTCATTTCTCCTCTCATTCTTCCAAATGGCTAACATGCTGCTCAGTCTTCCTTCCTACCTCTTAGTTCCCTCACCTTTGTCAGCCAGTATCAGGTACAAACGCTTCCTTTTTATCCTACACTCCCCTCTCATCCATCACTCCCTGGCTTCCTCTCCAGCCAGATTGGTCCCTCTTCCCATCTATTCCACCGTTCCCATCTGAACCCCGGCTCTGTTCTCCTTCCTCCTCAAACCTTCCTTCTGCTCACAATGATGGGAACCCGAGCTGCTGAGGACACTGCATCTCCCAGTCTTCTCTCGTAGAGGCTTGTCTTGGTCTCACTATCCCACGACTTCAGAGTGGCGAAGAAGGGTCAGGTTGCTCTTGCTCCCTTTTGCCCCTTCTGGACCACACCTCTCTTACTATCACTCAGTTTTTCCCCCATCAAAGTTCATGCCATTTGATTATACCACCATATCCACTGCTTGTCATCTGCTGACCTCCAGGACACACTCCCTCCTTCCCCAGTGACATTAACACCCAGCTTCCCTGATTCATCCTGCCAGCTCCTTCATTATTCATGGACTCTGATCTCGCAGCTCTCCAAATGCTCCATCTCCTGTGACTCTTAATTCTACTCCCAGGTTATTCAGACTTCCCAGGCCATACTTTCCTATCCTGGGGAACCCACCAGCACCACCTCCACACTGGGTTCCCGATTCCCTTCTCCCCCTCTTACTCATCATGCTTTCCAGTTCCTCAACCACTCCATCTTGTCCCAGTCTGCACCTCCGTCTTACCTTATTTCAGTGATTCCCCGGACACCCTAGAATTACTTCTTAAACAGTCACTCTTCCCACCCTCCTAATCCCCACCCTAGGAAACATTCTTCTTTCTAACTTTCCTATACCCATTTCCAAGCTGTTGAGCACTGCTAGAGAAAATGGAGCTACTGAATGAATGCATCCCTTACTAATTTAAGCTTCCAATCCTTAGCTGCTCAGCAATCCTTTTAATCAACTACTTAATTTATCAGTCCCTCCAGTCTCTCCACCACCAATCTCTCCTAATTCTCCCAGGCTTTCTCATACAAGAGCTCCCTTGATGCTGTAGCCAAGATTTATTGTCACATTCCCCACAATTGTTGTAAGCCTTTTCCTCTTTAAGTTCTTACTGGCAATCCCACCCTCTCCCCTGATAGCAGATGACTTTGTCTTCTTTACTGTATTAGTAATTCATATATGTATATGTGCACTCCCTCCCCAGACTGTAAGCCCTGAGAGGGCAGGGGCTTTGTCACATCTCAATTTTGTCTCTCTCCTGCACTTAATAAAAGTTGAATTGATTTGGACTGGACCTTAATCACCTAGTCCAACTCCCATGTTTTATTAATGAAGAAACCCAAAGCTACAGAAAAGAAGGGGGCCTTAGCTATAGAGGTATTTTGTGTTTTTTCAATTTACAACTAAAGACCTAACTCTTCCAAAATTAATCCCTGATTTATGCGTCTGACACCATGCCTATGTAGTTTTCACCAGATCTCAAAAGGCCACAAGTTTGTATATGTAGGTCTAAGAATTTGGGGAAAACTAAGAGACTTGCAGATATTGTTTGTAAAATGTACATGATTCAGAAACCAAAATCATATAACTTTAGAGTTGGAGGAACACTCTGACCTAAGTTGTTTCTGAACAGGAATCTCCTGTGCCATCCTTGACAATTAAACATACAATCTCTTCTTGAACATATTAAAATGTTTTGTAATTCCTATTTATATAACATTTTAAGGTTTAAAAACAGTGACCGAAAATGTACAACTTTTAAAAAATTACTTTTTTAATTACAAAGAATTTATTTTCTTTCCTAACCATCTACCCCATCCACCCTTGAAAAAAAAAGGAAAAAAAAACCATTGTAACAAATATATATAATGGAGCAAAACATATCATCATATGACCATGTCTAGAAGTGTCTAATTCACCATATTTAGACTATCATTTCTTTGTCAGGAAGCAAATATTTCTTTAGAATCACTGTTGATCATTGTGTTGACTGACTAAAGTTATATTTTGCAAAGTTCATTGTTTTTACAATTTTTTAAAAAATTATCTAAGTTGTTTTCCTGTTCTTACTTACTTCACTGTGTATCAGTTCATTCAAGTCATCAAGTCTTCCCCATTTTCTCTAATAGTCCTCCTTGTGTTCTCATATTTCTCAATGCACAGTGGCAATAGTAATGAATTTAATTCTTAAAGAAACCATTCCATTGTTGGACAACATGTGAGCTTAGGAGGTTTTGCCTAGAACTGTTGAAATATACCTTGTGATTTTTAAAATATCCATTGACCCTAGTTCAGCTTTCTAGAACCACAGCTAACAAATCTAATCTGTCTTCACCATGACAGCCCATCAAATGTTGGAAGAGGAAGAAAGATGAACCAATGAATGGTGCTGATTTTAGAGTTAGGGAGCTCTGTGTTTGACTCTGGACAAGTTACTTAAACTTTCCCAACCTTACTTTGTTCATTTGGAAAATGAAAGGGTAGACTCGATGGCCTTTCAGGTTCCTTTCAGCTCTAAATCTATGGTCCTTAATCTTCTCAAAAATCATCCAGGGTTACAACCTCCAAACCATAACTTGTTAGAGACTAACATCTATGAGTAACGTACACAGTGTGATGCTGGGAGCATTGAAAAAAAGCATAAAAGTAGGATACTTTGGCAGTTGTAAGAACAGACTTTGTTGAAAATGTACTCAAACTGGCCATCTTAAAAAGTGGACAGGGATAAGTAGCTACTGTATGAAGAACATCTTTTATGTGAGTGTGATAAACATTTGTTTCATGTGTTTGTTTGTTGAAATGTAATGTATTTTAGTTCTCTGAGAAATCTGGAAATAGTCCAGGCACAATCTGAGGCATTAAACAGAATGTTAATTCTGGCTGGAGAAATTATTTCCAAGATGTTTTCCACTCAGGCTCCATCTAAAGGTATTAAAGATAGAACTGTCTTGCAAAGATTAGGGCTTTCCACCCACAGAAACAACTATCCTAAGAAGTATCTTTGGGTTTCTTTCCAGACACTTAGTGCATAGTGGAGAATGTAAGACAAAAAGAGTATCTCAAGGGTTCTAATAGTTTATAATGGAAAGAGTGCTGAACTGGAAACTGAAAGACCTGTGTTCAAAAGGTGGTTCTACTAGCTGGAGCCTCTGTGATCTTGAGTAAGTCACTAAACGCTCTGTGCCTCAGTTTCCTCACTTTAAAAAAAACAAGGGCATTGGATAGGAATTCTTATCTTTTTAGGTCATGGACCCCTTTGGTAGCCTTCCAAAACTTACAGACCAGACCCTTTCTCGGAAAAACATTTTTTAATGCAGAAAACAAAATGCATAGAATTACAAAGAAAATCAATTAATTTGAACTAGTTATCCAAAAAAAAGATAATTTTAAAACTCACAAACCCCAGGTTAAGACTCCCTGGGCTAGGTGATCTGAGATCCCTTCGAGTTTTGAATGTTGTGACTGGCTTGATATAAATGAAAAATATTTTGTTTAGCACCCTGACATCAGAGCTTTACAAAGTCTCAGAGAGCTGGACCTCAGAAACCATTTAGTCCAACTTTTAGTTGAAGTAGAAATTTTCTCAATACCCCTTCAACATTCAGCTTTTATACCTCCGGTTACGCTGGTGTAGGGGTGAGAAGTCGGCTTCACAGCCCTTCCTAAGACCTTCCACTGTGCTTCTGTCCAGTTCTAATCATGTAGTTTTTCCTTACAGAAAGTCAAAATTTGCCTCGTTGCAGTTTGTACCCATCGTGACTACTACCCTCCAAGGCTAGGCAGAACAAATCTAAGCTGCCATCCGTGGCAACCCTTCAGGTATTTTTCACCCTGTGTGTTCATATTGCCCAAGTATCTTCAGAATCATCTTTTTATCAATTCTTATAGCACAATGTTCCAGTTTATTCATATGCCATAATTAGTTTAGTTATACCCCAATTGCTCAAGAAGCAATCTAAGGCACCCCCTTGGATTCTAGTTCTCCCTCAGTTGCCTAATTCCCACTTGGCAATCAGGAAGTTTGTTTTGCTCTTGACTATATAGTCTAGGATTATCCTCCTTCTTAATATCCTCCCCCTACATCCCAGGGGAACATGATATATCTACACTGAACTAGACATGTGTTCGCCCGTCCTTTATCCATTTTAGATAAGTGTGGTTTATATGATACCCACTCTTTTCCACCTCTTCGTCTATATTCATATCCTCTTCTTCAATTGAGAAGTGCTCATTTCTACCCCCTTTTTTTCCTCATTTATATATTCTTCCTGTTACTCTTTATTTTTTTGGGGGGGAGATTCTCTATTTCCCCTAGGTTATAAATGCAGTGGGCCTGATCCCAATATCAGTCAGCATGGAGTCTGCTTTATTTTTCTGACTGGGCCAGTTGGTCCTCCTTAGGTAGCCTGGGGCACCAGACTTAATGTAGATACCCAGCTTTAGTCCTGTGGGAGCTCAGAACTCCTAAAGAGATCCGTCAACCTCAGGCCCACAAGGAACAAGTACAGCTGTGCAGTACCACACTTAGCCTACTCTCCCTTCACTTTCTCCTCAACTGTCAAAACAGAAATACTCCTTTCTTCCACCACCACCCCAAGTCCTGTTTTTTTTAAAATTTCACTTCTTTGCTGCCCTCTGAAGATAGTCTGATTCTGAAGGAACCCCCATTAGAATGTTAGCACTCCGTCATCATACAGCTCCTTCCAATTGTTAAAGTGAGTTGGCAACTCTAGGTTTCTCCTGACTAATGCTTGTATTTCAAATTTCTTACTCAATTACAGTCTTTTCACTAGAAATACTTAAAAGTTCTTCTATTCCATTAGAGACCTATTTTAACCCCTTTAGCATCAGTTGTAAAGGACAAATTATTCTTGGTTTTAAGTCTTTTTGCCTTTTAGAATATTGTATTACAAGATTTCTTGGGGCAGCTAGGTGGCTCAATGGATACAGCACCAGCCCTGAAGTCAGGAGGACCTGAGTTCTAATCTGGTCTCAGACACTTCCTAGCTGTGTGACCCTGGGCAAGTCACTTGACCCCAATTGCCTAGCCAAAAAAAAAATCTTGTTTATAATAGGTCATATGTGATTCTGACTGCCACTCCTTGGTACTTATACTGCTACTTTCTGGATACTTCCAGTATTTTTCATTTGACATGGGATCCTTGGATTTAAGTTTTTTTGAGACTATTCCTTTTGGGGTTCCTTTCAAGAGGCAAATAGTGAATTTGCTCTATCATTACTCTGATTCTACAGGCCTAGACATTTTTCTTTCATGATTTCTCAAAATATAAAGACCAAACCTTTTTTGAATAAAACATGGTTTTCAAGGCATCCAATTATTCTTAAATTATCTCAACTTTTTTTTCCATGTCAGTTATTTAAATGATCAGATCTTGCATTTTCTTCTATTTATTATTTTTCCTATTATTTCTTGCTGTCTCACAGAGTCACCGATTTGTTTGTTCTGTTCTAGTTTTCAGGGAGTACATTTCTTGGCTGAGGTTAATCACTTTCTCTTCTAAGCTATTCATTTTTCCAATTCTTTCCTGTAGAGTCATTTCATTTTTTATCTATTGCTTCATTTCTTCTTGGTATTCAGGTACTCCTTGTAGAAAATCAATTTTCCTTTGATACTCTGCTTGAAAATACGATCAGACATAATCATTTTCATACTGAGTGATGTTTTCTTTTCTTTCCTCATATTTCTAGTTTTAGTTTCTGACCTGAGGCATGGGCTATGGATTTGTGCTCTGGGGCTAACTTCTACTTGGTTTCATCCTGAATGTACCTTCCCCTTCTTCCCTCCCACACTGGATCTTTAAGGTTCACGATGTTGGATTTTCAGGAACCTTACTGATATCCTCTATCTCACAAAATGGGTTGGAAGGTTATTCCCAGATCCAAGGTTCAAATACCTTTAGATCCAGGATGATATGGAACAACTGCTATGAAGAAAAATCCATGCTTCACATGGCTCTTGTGCGGTTTTCCAACAAGATTAATTTAACAGTCAGATTGTGTGACGATATTACAGAGCAATCATTACTTCTGCCACTTCATTTCTGCCTTTTTGCACCTGGGTTCTTAAGGGCTGAATCTCTAATTCTGACCCTCATAACAGATATTTGCTGCTTGACTGATTGCAACTCACTTCCATAACAATAATTCATTCTTATAGTACTTTAAGGTTTAAAAAGCACTTTCGGACATGCAATTGTTATCTCCATTTAATAGCTAGAACCACAGAATGTTAGAGTTGCGAGCAACCTCAGCAATTCTAATCTAATGCTTTCAATTTCTAGATGAGGAAATCGAAACTTGTATTTGTGAAATCACTTAGCTAAGGATCTCATCACTAGTTAAGTCTCAGAGGCTGTACCTCAAACACAGTCTTCTAGCTTCAAGTCTAGTACCCCCCCCAAAAAAAGTGACAGAGGCTCCGAAAGGCAAATAACTTACCTCCAAAGGGCACATAATTAGGGCTGTATCTCTATCTTCAGGTCCAGGGCTTTTTCTGCTCTGCCATTTTAGCAGATTCTCCCTACTTTTTAATAAGCCAAAGAGCTCTGCCCTACCTGGGAGAGCTTAGCCTTTTCAGCCTACCAACTCCTGTGGGTGAAAATTTCATTCTGCACTGCTAGAGTGAGGAAAGTACTTTGTAAACCATAAGGCAATATGGAAATATGAGTTCTACTTTCTTCAGCTCCTGGAACACATATAGGGCCCTGGTAACCATCCTACTGCCTGCCTGTCCAGGAAGTCAGCCTTACAATTCCCCATCTGGTGGCTGAGTCCTCACAGGGTAAGTTTGCCTGTAAGGCAAATGGCCTGTAGGTCAGGGAACATCTACAAAGGGTTAGCCCCAGCTTAGAAAACTACTGAGGAACCCCAAAGAACAAATGATCTATCCCCTTCCAGGAAAGACATAAACAGCAGTGTTGAAACAGTTAAGGTTTAATTGGTTAGTATGCTTTCTGTATGTAGCCAAACACTAATTCCTACACCAGACATGTCATGAAAATACCAAATTAGGCATTGCACATACTGATAAATAAATACATTTGCTCAAATACCAAAGAGTTTATTTAAAAAGTCACTTAATAAAAGCACAGGTTCATCTAAAACTCCAGATAGTTTTGAACAAAAATAAAATGTCTGACCACTCGAAAATAGGAAAAGACACTCTTGTGCAAATAGACATAACACATCCTAGGCATTAGGGGAAATGACTGGCTACGTCTGGGCTCTCAGCGCGGAGGTGATGGCGGGCCTTCTGGCTGGGCCACTTTCTAACCCTCTGGGAGTTGGCTGTGTTACAGGGACCCCCTGCGGCCTATCCCAGCTCAGATTCTAGCAAGCCTTGGGGAGAAGACAGATCCGAAGAGAGAGGGGGCAGGGGGATCCTTCATAGAAAAGAAACAAAAAGGCACTGTGATGAGCTGGACGATGGAATGGGCGCCAAGGGGTGGGGGCGATTTGGTTTGCTCTGATTTGGTCTTGTAATAAAAACTCAGTTGGAATGCTCATAAAAAACAGAATGCTCCCCCAATCTCTCCTTTCTGAAAGCAAAAGCACATAGAAATGGAGCCGATTAAGCACAAAGAGTCCCCACAGCCCCTTAAAGGGGGGGGGGAGGCTGGGCCCCCAGCCTGGCGTGTGGCGTCTGTTCCTGCCTGGGGAGCAGTGTCCGCTCCCCTCCGGAGGGAGCACTGACCACCCACCTCAAGTCAGCCAGCCGGCACTCACTCCAGGGGGTTCGGAGGGAGAGAGCCGGCTCAGCCCAAGCTGCAGAGGCGGACTGAGCCGAAGCAGGGAGAAGCAGGGAGAAGTCTTCTGGTCACTTTCCTCGGGCGGGTAGCCAGGGGCTCACTTACAATTCTGGGTACCAGTGGGAATCGGCTGCGATAGGCCACGTCTTTGGAAGAGGAGCATCAATTACCACCTGGGAATACATCAGGGAGAGGTGGCCCCTAATGAGTGTCCTCCAAGATGCCCGGCCCTGGCCTGCACTCAGGGGTCTTCAAGGAGGACTGGGGAGAGGGAGGAGGGGAGACACCGCCATGACTGCCACCCCAGAGCCACGCTGCTGCTTGGGTAAGGGTGGCTTCAGCACCTTGGAGAGCTTCAGGAGGCTCACTAGTGTGGGACATCTCTCAGGGATGCTCCCACATCTACTTTACAATCCTAGCAACTCACGCGTGTTTTAAGAACGTGTAGACAAGAAATCTTCCGTTTTCTCCTTTTTGCTGATGGGGAAGAACCTAGTGGACCTCTGCCCTTTCTTCCACCCATTACCCTTGGAACCCCTTGGTCCCCTAAATCTCAGCTGATCTGGTGGCTTCTCATTGCCAGGCAGCATCCTCCCCTGGGGTACTCCCACTGAGGAAGGGGATCCCTCCCATGGGCTCTTTTCTCTACTCTTAATTGTTAAGGCACTTTCCCCAGAATGTGTCCCAATTTGCCCAAGAACACACATGCAAACTAATTGATTTCTTTAAGTTTAGTAATGCAAAAAAGGAAAGAAAAAAAAATCTAGAAAATACTATTTCTTCCAAACACCCTTCTCTTGCCCAGAGCCCCTGAGGAATTACCTGCTCTCCTAATCCAGGGGCACCCTCTGCCCCAAGAAGGTCAGGAAGTGAGGGGACAGAATTCTTGGGAGACATTTGCTCCCCAGCCAATACAGACTATCGTCCAAGCACGCTGAACTTGACCCAGCAGTTTCCGCACTTCAGGAAACCCTGAAGTCTGGTTTGGATTCAAAAGGTGGCTGGGCTGCCCGCAAACATACTCGTGCTCATGCATACGGCTTCCCTCCTTGCACACCACAGACATTCAGAAGGAAAGGAAAGCGAGTTTGTCTGGCAGGGCCCCTAGAAGTGGGAGCACGTAAAACCAGGAGCACAGAAAGAACCAGCTGAGGGTGGGAAGTGTCCCCAGAAGCTGCAGAGCTCACCTGCCCTATCCAAGGCTTTGACCTGAAACACCTTCTTCGGCCCTCAGATTTCCAATGTCACGCCTCCTGCCCTAGTGATCAGCTATTATGTGGCGTTTAATCCCGGGCTCCGTCCCTTTCTTGTTCCTGAACATCTCCCCCTACCCCACAGCCCACTCCGCTGGGGTGGAAAATGAAGTTTGTGCTTCTGAGTTCCAGACCACCAGCGTCCTGCCTCGTCCCCAGCCCCAAGGGCTACATCTCCAAACACGTCGGCAATCTAAGCTCCTGGATTCAATCACAGGATGAGGAGGACCCCTGCGCCCTCCTGGAGCCCAACTCCCTTCTCTGGAAGAGGAAGCATCCTGAGAACAGAAGCAGCTAACCGTTCCTCTGAGCTGGGACAGAAGCCGTGCTCCTGACCTCCCACCAGCAGTTCTCTGTACTGGACCCTTGATTTCTTCCTCTGTGAAATGCAGCCTCACCTGCACTATCCACCTTCTCGGGCCTCTCGGGGAAGGGACTTTATAAACTTTAAAACACTATAGACATGTGAGCCACTACTGGTATTGTTATTACTATTATTGTTCAACAGCTCCCTGGCCATACTAAGGGTAGAATGAGCTAACTGGACTTAGATCATAGATTCGGAGTCCAGACTCCATGCCCGCCTCCTGTAATTCGAGGGGGCTTGCGCGAGGAGCACAGACCGGGAAAGGCCGTCCAGTCCAATCCTGTCCCCTCATCTGAGGTACGGAGGAGTTAAGTGATTTTAAGGTCATATAGGTCATAAAGGAAAAAGCCAGGATTCGAACCGCTCCTGACCCCAAATCCCAAACTCTGCTCTGACACTACTCGGGGAGAAGCCAGCCCGCCGGTGGCTAGAGGTCTCTAGCTGGCGCAGATCGTCCCGAGGACCCGCATCAGGCTCTGGTACTCCTGAGACAAGGGAGTCTCAGCCGGGGCCTGCCTGTGCCTGGCTTTGGCCCGCCGTGCTCCCCCGGGTGCTGAGTGCTGCCCACCTGCCCTGTCGTGCCCACGGGGCTCTAGGGAGCACGCCACGAAATCTGGAGCAAGAGGTCGGCCACGCGGCACTCACACGCAGCCGTGGGCCCCCCAGCCACGCACACACAGGCAGCCCAGCCAGAGAGGCGAGCGCACATCTCAGAGCAGTCGCAGCTGACCAGACTCCCTGGGCACTCTCACTCACTCACTCCCTCACTCACTCACGCCTGGCTCACCACTGAGGGTGGCAGGTGGCTTATAACAATGCGGTTCCACAGGGAGCCAGAGTCCTGAGTGGGGGCGACTTGGGCAGCGGCCTCAGACGGGCGGCCGCGCTGCGGCAGGACGTCCTGGGGCCTGCCGGCCTTCGAGCCTCCAGGGCCCAGACAAAGGCGGACTGGCATCGGTTTTGACACAGCCCCGGCGGGGGGCTCTCGGCCCCCTCTCTCTGGGAATGTTTTGTATTGTGAGCCAGGGCTGATGGGAAGGGGCCCCGGGGAGTTTTCCCTGGGTCAGGGAGGAGTGGGCTCTCTCCAGCTCCCAGCACCCCAGCGGGGCCCAGACCCAGGTACAGGGAAGCCCTGAGAGAGGATGAGGTGGAGGAAGGAGAGAGGAGGGAGATGAGGAGAAATGGGAGGGGGATGAGGGTGGGGAAAATGCCTGGGGAAGGGGCCGGGGCAGAAGGGAGCATGGAGTGAGATGTCTATGTTCACAGCGAGGACGTCTCGCTTTCTTCAGGAAAGACAAATGATGACAGATGGGAGTGCTGGAGAGAAACGCGCCATTTCTCCCGTCTTGGCTGGAGAGGGTCCAGTGTGAGGCAGTGGGGCCCCCGTGGCGAGTCCTGGGGCCAGAGACTGGCTGGGGGGCTTCCTGCGGGGCGGGGGGTTGGGGCAGCGCCCGCCCGCTTACTCACAGGCCAGCTTGCTGTCGAAGCTGGAGAGCGCGATGGCAAACGCCTGCAGGACACACATCGGGTAGTTGTAATCCATGGTGAACACGTCCTCTGCCACCCGGCCAAACTGCATCACGATGTAGTCAGCTAGGGAGGGACCCAGACACCCCCAAGAGGCAGATACACAGCCAGGCACAGAGACGTGGCGAGCAACGGGTGCGCAGAGGCAGCGGGAGACAGAGCCATGCGGAGGGACACACGGGGGGGGCGAGAGAGAGAGCGAGAGCCGCGAGAAAACAGGCAGAGAGCGCGCCACAGACACAGGGGGCAGATACAGAACCAGGGCGACCACAGGGACAGCCAGAGACCGGGGGAGGGGAGAGACAGAGGGTGGCAAAGTGAGTCCTGGTTCTGTCCCCGGCCCGCCCAGCCCAAGCCACAGAGCCACAGGGATTTGGGAGGCAGACTCCCAGGAATCAGGGTTCTCCCAGCGAGCCACAGTTAAACCCCCAAAGCGGCTCCTGAGAACCCCCAGCTGTCACCCATCAGAGCCAGACTAGGGCCCGGCTTGCCCTACTCTTTCACATAATTCTCAGAGCCGGCTCGTCTCTGCCCAGGCTCTGACTCTGCGGGGTCTCTGCACGGTAGCCCTAGGCCGGAGGACAAACTAGGCTGGAAAGGGATCCCCCAGGGAGAGACCCCACGGCTTCCCCAGGAGAAGGATCGCGTCCCGGGGCCCTGACTTGGGACCTACGCTACTTAGCAGCTTTCTCAGTCACCCAGAGGGAGGCATTTATGGGGCGTGAGACGATCCGATCTCTGAATGCTGTGAAGGTGAAAGGGATGGATGGTGGGCATGGGCTCTAAGGAAGGACAGACCACAAAGCACAATCTCCTCAGGCACTTGGATGCACTGCCAGGCCCCTAAAGGAGCTTAAGAGCTGCTTACTGATGGATGGATGGATGGATGGATGGATTAGCAGTGTCATTAACAGGGCACTCCAGCCTCGAGTGCGGTCCCTCTGCACAAAAACCCTGCATGGATCAGGCACATAGAGTGCGTCAGAGCTCCCGGGGATCTCAGGCAGCATTCGGGTTACTCCCACAGTCAGCTCTCCCTCCGGACAGGGGGCTGACCGGTCTGCCTCCTTTCCCACGCTCACCTGTGGGCTGTGATCACACTTACACTTATTCTTACACTGCGGGGCTGGTAACATCCTGCACCCTCCTTATTCCCATCATGAATCTCTTCTTTTCCCTTTGGACCACTGGTCATTTTAATCCTTCCAAAATAATAATGTTCCACAAGGTTTTGCAAGGAAGGGTCAATGGTGAAAAATTATCCTTGCACAGGCTTTAAAAAGCTTCCATTTAAAAAAGAATAACCATATCATAAGAAGAAAAAAATAATCGTGTTCCAAAATTTACTGCCATCTGACATCACCAGGAAAATACTAGTGTTGTGACAGCAAATAACCTGAAGTCATTGCAGATGTTTCATTCACAATTTCTCAAAGGTGATCCGGCCCCGAATTCAATCCTAGTCCCATCCTGATGTCCATCTGGACGCCTACCGATACATGTCGGCAAAACTAGGTGCACCAGCGATAAATGACTGTGATAATAAGAAAAATACACTGAAAAATCAGTGCAAGGACCAGTCTGGACTCCAGAGGACTGCTGAGGAAGCCTCAGCCTCACGTCGGCAAAGATGGGGAGGATGGTGGCTAAGAAATGAGATGTAATCTGATATTTTCTGACTTGTTCTGCCTACTGATCCTTCTTTATACAAAGAAGGGGTTTGAGGGGGCAGCTGGGTAGTGCAGTGGATAGAGCGCCAGCCCTGAAGTTAGAGGACCTAAGTTCAAATGTGACTTCAGACACTTAACACTTCCTAGTTATGTGAGGCTGGGCAAGTCATTTAACCCCAACTGCCTCAGCAAAAAAGGAAAAAAAGCTATGTGATTGGGAGGAGGGGAAGAAAAGGCAGGGAACTATTAGGAAAAGACTAAATAATATAAATAAGAAATAAGCATTGAGCTTAAAAAGTGTGAAAAATTTAAAAATAAATAAACTGATGATGGACTTGGAGGACCATTCACTCACGCCTGGTTCACCACTGAGGGTGGCAGATGGCTTATAACAATGTGGTTCCACAGGGAGCCAAAGTCCTGAGTGGGGGCGACTTGGGCAGCGGCCTCAGACATTATGGGTAATAAGCATTTTTCATCCATTTTGTTTTTCCAATAAAGGTAGTTAAATAAATCACATTTAAAAGACTGTTCATGTCATGAGATTTTGTTAGTCTTGTGGAGTTCAATATCTTTAGGACAGTTTCATCTGTAAATAAGAGCATCTGGAGAAGCTTGCTGTCAATAAGGATTTTTCTATTTGGACTCAGTATAAGTTCTATTCCGCAAAAATGGGGAAAGAAGCTAAGGAGAACATACATCTCCCTTTCTGGTATCCCTTGATGCTGACACTTGGCAGATCAACAGGCATATATATGGGAAACTCTTGGTTTAAAAAGACTTCTCCAGGCTCCATTTTGTTCTCTTGAGTCCAATGTTTTAATGTTTTGTTTTGTTTTTTAAGAAACAGATAAAGTTGGGGCAGCGAGGTGGTGCAGTGGATAGAGCACTAGCCCTGAAGTCAGGAAGACTTGAGTTCAAATCTCGCTCAGACACTTAACACTTCCTGGCTGTGTGACCCTGGGCAAGTCACTTAGCCCCAATTGCCTTAGCAAAAAAAAAAAAAAGGAAGAAAAAGAAACAGATACAGTGCATTCTTATCTCCTCCAGGTCTCTCACTCAGCTGTGTGTTTGTGAAGATGTCTATGGAAAATGATGTTCAAAATCCATCTCATATAACCATTTTATAAAAGATGAGAATGTAAGCCGATGGAAATCCAGCTGAAGATTTCACCTTGGTCCCCATTTTCTTTTTTTTGCTTTTTGCTGAGGCAATTGGGGTTAAGTGACTTGCCCAGGGTCACACAGCCAGGAAGTGTCTGAGACCAGATTTGAACTCAGGTCTTCCTGACTTCAGGGCTGGTGCTCTAACCACTGCGCCACCTAGCTGCCCCTAGGTCCCCATTTTTAGTAAAAGAATTGAATTCAAATAAAAGTAAAATCCTGCATTTAGGTTTCAAAAATCAACTGTAAGAGTACAGGATAGAAGTATGATTAGATCAACTGGAAATTCATTTGGAAAACAGTTGGGGCTTTGGTAGACTGCAGCCAGAAAAATCAGCGGCGACTAAAAATGGCTTTCACAAATAGTATCCGGGGCAGCTAAGTGGTGCAGTGAATAGAATACCAGCCCTGAAGTCAGGAGGACCCGAGTTCAAATCTGGTCTCAGACACTTAACATTTCCTAGTTGTGTGGCCTTGGGCAAGTTATCTAACCCCCATTGCCTCAGCAAAAAAAAAAAAAAAAAAAAAAAAAACCACAAAAACAAAAAGACAAATAGTATCCAGAATGAAGGATGCAGCATGCAGGCCTACAGTCTACCCAGGACTCTTCTGGGGGCCCTATTTTAGGGAGGAGATTATGAACTAGGGAGTCTAAGATGATGCATCTGGACCAGACAGAGATCAATGAAAAGTACTGGGGGTGTCTGGTTTGAAGAACAGACTTAGCAGGAATATGAGTGCTGTTGAGCATTTGAATGACTCATGGGAAAGAGAAAATGAGCTTCTGCTTGGCCCCAGAAGGCAAGCAAAGAGTGGGGTTTTCTGGAGCAGATTTGACTTAATGAAAAGAAAAACTTCCTCGTATTTAGAGGTCTCCGAAGATAAATGGAGGGGCCAGCTTTGCTGGAAGTCTCCAACTGAAGGGGACTGAATGATCATGTTGCTGTAAAGGGGGGGGGGACCAGCTGAGATCTATTCCAGATCTTTGATTTCATGATGGTGACTTAAGTCCTCCATGCTCTCAGACCTATAGTACTGAGACATCCTTTGTAACTACTAGTCTGGGGCTCTTCCAGGGAACCCTCCTTCCTCTGGCCTGAGCCAAACTCTGCCAAGTGCCCCCTTTCCCCTCCCACATGCTCCTTTGCCCTTCAGCCAGATGTCTCTTTGTCTAAATAGAGTTTCTCTCCCAAAAGAGTACTCACGGTCATTTGCATGGATGATCTGGAAGTTCTTGACAGAGGCCTGTGTGACCCGACCGTGAAAGTTGAGCACGTAGGACTGGGTATCATCATTCCACACTGGCGTCTTGTTGTGAAGCTCGATGATGGTGTCCGTGTTCTTGCTTAGCCACCGAGCCAGCAACGTCTCCTGCTCCTGAGTGAGCAAGAACAGGACTTGTCTGGAGGAAGGAAAAGCACTGGGAGGCATTTTGCAGAAGGTGGAGAGAAACTGGGAGACAGGATAGGCTGGGGGGAATGAATGGGGATGGGAAGAGAGGAAGGAAAATGGGAGCAAATTAGAGCAGGGAAGCATGTGGGGGAATAGAAGCGGTGAAAATGGGAAGTCCAAATGGAGCGGAGGAGAGGTCTATGGGGCAGTGGGTAGTGAGGACAAAAAAGAAGAAGAAAAATGAATTTGAGACAGGGAAAGGAGTCTCTGGTACAAGGAAACAGGGATAGGAGG
>JAJPUD010007156.1:13375-24191 GCA_023553655.1 Myrmecobius fasciatus | reverse complement strand
AAGAAGAAGATGAGACAGGGAAGGGAGTCTCTGGCACAAGGAAACAGAGATAGGAGGCAGGAAGGGAAGAAGAAAGAAGAAGATGAGACAGGGAAAGGAGTCTCTGGTACAAGGAAACAGGGATAGGAGGCAGGAAGGAAAGAATAAAAAAAGATGAGACAGGGAAAGGGAGTCTCTGGTACAAAGAAACAGGGATAGGAGGCAGAAAAGTGATTTAGGTCAAAGGACAGATTGGATGTGACTCAGCTCTTGCTAGATTTTGCAGCCCCCTGAGAAGCGATTGAGGACTATGTCGCTGAGTGGACTGAGGGAAGAGGGAAGGGCACCCCATCCTGGGAGGGCCTGCTAGCAAAGACAGACAAGTACTTAAGGGAAGTGACAGTGGAGACCACTGCCATAATTAACATCACAAAACAAGAGAGCAAACAAAAATGTTGGTTAGATTTTTTTTTTTTACAAGAAACAAGATGGGAAAGGTATAGTCCTAGAACAAATCAGGAGCTCTACAATTCAGAATCTCGGGGTCTCCAGGCAGAATGGGCTGCTTGGGTGGGAGGGGGTCCTCCCAGCACCACAGCCTCATTGGCAGCTGGACCTGTCTCTGGACAGTCTGGGTCAGATGCATTCTGCGGTCCAGCACCGCTCCTCCCCAAGAAATGCCTTCTTCCCTTTTCTCTCTTTCCCCCGTGTTTCAGCGACTCAAAGGAACGATAAGAAACACCCTCCTCTCCTGTCCACTGGAGGGAAGGGGAGGACTGACTCACGTTTCGAGGCCGGATGGAGACCCTCTCATGCACCATGCTCATGCCAGGGATGATCACGCTCATTTTCCGAGGGCCCTTAAATCCCAAGACGTTCGTCTCCTGGAGATTTCAAGAGAGAGAGAACAGTAAATGCAGCTGGGCTGATTAGCAGTCCCTTCCACAGAGCAGGAACACAATGGACTATACATAATACACACAAATACACACACCACACATGTGTGCACATACACAAATGCACACAATCACATGCATGTGTGTGCATGCAAGCACACAAACATACAAATGCACACACATGTACACAAACATGCAAGTGCACACACATACACATATATGCACTGCAATGCATTGTACATGCATGCAAGTGCATACACACATCACTACACATACATGTATAAATCACACAAATATACACATGTACAAACACATAAATGCATTCACACACACACATGCATATATTACACAAACATGCAAGTGCAGGCAATGCATGCACCCATACGTGTACACAAGCATGCAAATGCATAATCATACACATATACACAAACAGGCAAATGTGTACACAAACACACATATGCATGTAAACACACAAATACATGCTCGTACACACATACATACATGTGCACAAACACACAAATGCAGACACACACATACAAACTGCTAAGTTCACTAGTTTCCTAGTTTTCTTTGGAGAAAACTAGGAGCACAGTCTCCTATATACTCAAAAAGGTCTCTGGTCCTTATGGAAAATTCCATCTCTTTCCAATAGGGGTCAGAAATACTGACACAAGTAAGCGAGTCCATCTGTCCATCCACCACGCCATCCAGTACCCGCACTCTAGAAAACCTGCCATCCCCACAGTGCCCAGGTGCACTCAGGCCTAGGTTCCCCCCTCCCTCTCTTCCAAGCATCCTCCCCCAGATCCCAAGCACGGCAAGATCAAAGGGGTCCGGCCTCCGACACTCCCAGAGGTAAAGGCCTTCCTCCCTCTCACAGCAGCTGAAATGGAAGCAAGCCCCAGACCAGCTCAGTCCCTGAGAAGGTCATCATTCAGCTCCAACAAGCCTCGACAATGTCTGCTTTGTCCCATGCTGGGCTGCATTCACTGGTGGGAAACAGGAAGGAGGGAGAAGCATTTTCTGGGACCTTCAGGTAAAGAGGGAGATAGCAAAAGGTTCCAGGCAAACCCAATTCCCTCTAAAACCATCTCATGATGGACCGAAGGAATGAACAATAAGAGTTAACAAACAAGAGAGAGAAATAGAACCTTTGTAGCAGGGAACAGGAAAAGAAACGAGGGGGATAGTTCCCCTGTCAGATCCAAACGTAGGGGAAGGATTCCTATGTGATTCAGTACCTGCTGGGCATAAAGGGCAGCTACTACCCCTGGCTGAGAACTTCCTTCTGGGCCTGTGCCCCTCAGTGGCTCAAACTGCCCAGTCTGCCTTCCAGGAGTCTGCTTTCTTCATGATTCCCCATCCAAGACTGGGCCATGATCACTCGGAAAGGTGCCTTCTCCATGCCATGCGGCTGACATACTCTTCCCACTCAATGCCCACCCGCCTGGAATTGTGCCCCTCAGCAGTCTCTGTCACTCAGCTCAGCACCTATCCCCTTCCTACCATCATGCTTCTCAGGGGTCACGATCAATGGTCTGAGACCTACCCCATCCCAGGTCTGCAGAGGAGAAAGGGTTCAAAAACTACCATCAGCTAGGTCTACCAGCCAACTGCCTTAGAGCTCCATGTGACTATTAACATCTCTCTCCTCCTACATCAGTCCTATCTTCAGAGAGTTATGGAACATGAATGCAAGCAATTGTGGAGAGAAATACAAGCAACAAGAAGATGGGCTAATCCCTTTTGGAAAGAAGAAAGAAATGAATAAACTTAAGAACATTTGAAGTACAGTGAAGAAATATTATGGGTTAAGAGAGTCCCAAGATAAAACTTTAGAAAAATATAATTCAGTAATAATTGCAAGAATAAACCCCAGAAAAGCAAAGAGATTGATGACAAGGATATGAAGAATAGACTGAAGGCTTATGAAAAGAAATAGAAGAAAATCAGAAATAAGTCAAAATGACTTCCTGAGGGAATATTTGGAAGGATAATCAACAGTAGAAGCTGGAAAACTTTATCATGAAAGGGATTCCCCTGAAAAGAGAATATAGAATTCAAGAAGTAAATGATATAACAAGAAATATCAGAGTAAAATCCAAAGAAGAACCTACAACATTAATAAAAAATAACATCTACATATATAATATGTAATAATAAGTAATAAAAATAATAAATAAATAATAAAAATGACCTAAAAATTCAATAAGAGGAAAGAATTTAAGAATCATTGAAATCCTTAAAAATCATGAATGAGGGACAAATGCTATATTTTAAAGAAGTCATAGAACTCATAGGGAAAGATGTATGGGAGGGGACCCAGAATCTAAGTCATTACTTGAAAGAAGCCCCAAATTTGGTTCCCCCAGAAATGTTATTGTCAAACTTCAGAGTTTCTAAGACAAATAAAAACTATTTCAGGAAGAACTATATCACATACCAAAGAATCCCAGTCAAAAATCACATAGGATCAGCAAGCATGTATGAGAAACACAAGAAGGCAATATTATATCTAAAAACAAAATAAAAGGGTCTGTGTATGAAAATAACATCTTTTAAAAGCAAGCTTATACCCACAGGGGAAAAGGCAGATTTGTAATAGAATCCATTACTTCTATACATTTATTGTTAAAAGGACCAGAGCTGTGAAATGTAAATTTATGAGTCCAGAGAACTCTAGAAAGATAACAAGTTTGAACAACTTGAAAGGATAAAATGATGATCCTGAAAGGGAAAGAAAAACAACTGCCTCTGCAGAAACCCAACATCTCTAAGGATCAATGGGGTTCAGAGGAAGGAGATAAACTCAGGGTCTGAATATTTTTTTCCAAAAAAAAGAGAGGAGGGAAGGAGGAAAGAAAAAAAAAAGAATAGTCTAGAGATGTAAAGAGGAGAAAAGATTGCTGTTTAACATAGTTTGAGCACAAGAAAAAATTATATAAATATATATAGTTGGAAGGACAGAGAAGATGGGGACCTCATGGATCTCACTTGGATTTAAGTTCAGCAAGGCATGTTCAGGGGGACAAATGGAAACAATATTAAGTATTTTATACAACAAAATAAATAGGGAACTGATATAGGATAGAAATAATGGCACTTCAGAAAGCAGAGTTAGTGAGGAAATAGTCACAAACAAAACAAACTTCAACTACAGCTGGCTAATTATAAAAAGGAAAAAAGAAATGGAAGAAGTGGTAAAACCCAGCCATCTGGATCTAGGCTGTGTAGAGAAAAGAGAAAAGGAATTAAATCAGACTATTCTAATTATAGGTGACTAGTCCTGATTTTATTTCCTTTTTATACCTTTCTCCTAAAGAAAAGAGTAGTGAGCAAAGAGAGGAAACATTATAACAGCAAATAATGCAGAAAAAAACCTAATTTAACAATCACTGTTATAAAGATGAAAGGACTCAACTTGCCATATAATGGAAGAGAATAGCAAAATGAATTTGTCGTTTATATAAGAAAGATTCTTAAAACAAAGATTCAATTAGGGCTAAAATGAAAGGTTGTCAATGAGTCTATTATGCCTCTGTTGAATCAAAAAAACCAAGAGTGGTCAACATAATCTCAGAAAAGACCAGAAGTAAAAAAAAAACTATAATTAAGAAAGATAAGCCAAACTATATTATATTTAAACATATCATAGATAATGAAATTATCAGTATCAACTATATATGCCCCAATGGCATGATGCAAAAGAACTTAAATGGAAAGCTAGCTGAACTCTAGGGAAAAAAGACAAAAAAACAATAATCGTCAATGTTTTCAGTATGTTCCTTTTAGACATAGACAAGTTAAGAAGAAAAATAGACAGCAAAAAAACTAAGAATCTGAATAAAATGTTACAAAAGATGAATACGATGGATTTTTGATGGTTACTAATGGTAAGCATCATAAATATGGATATGCATATGTGTATATATGTACATACGCATTTTTTTCAGTTTTGCTGGTACCTTTACAAAAATTATTGTGAAAAAGGCATAAAAATCTTATAAACAAATGCAGAAAGACAAAATACTTAATGTATCATTTGAAGACCATAACAATTAAAATTATAATCAATAAGGGAAGTCTGAAAAAAAAGATTCAGACAGAAGTAAAACTCCTACACAATGACTAGGTCGAAGAACAAGCTATAAAAATAAATTATTATATCAAAGAAAATTATAAAAATGAGACAACAAACTACAAATGATATAATATAGCCAAAATAGTCTGTAAGGGAAAATTTCATAACTGAAAATTTACATCAACAAAGAGAGAAAGACCAATGAATTTAACATGTAAATAAAAAATCTAGGAGATGAGCAAATTAATAACCCTCCCTAACTAAACATAAAAACTGAAATTATAGATTAATTTGAAAGTAGAAATATTATTGTGATGACAAAAATTACAAGTTGTTTTTAAAGACCAATAAAATAGAAAAAATAATTCCACAACAAAAGAGAAAGGAAAATGAGAATTACTAAAGTCAAAAATAAAAAAGAGGTAATTAACAACAAACAAAAAGGAACTAAAGGAAACTGGCGGAAACTATTATACTCAAATACATGCTCCCCCATCTTTAGCCTTCTTGATTTTCCTTGCGTCTAACTGCTTCGTCTCCATATCCTGCCCTCCTAACAATAAAAGTACCCCAAAGTTTCTGTCCTAAATTTTCTTTTTCTCACAATAATCTCATCATCTCCTATGGACTTAATTATCATCTCTATGCTCGCAATACCCAGTTTTGGTCAGCTGAATGGGTGGATAGATGGAGATGGTCAACAGACTTGAGTCCCAAGCCCACAGGTTTGGATCAAGTGCCTGGCCCCAGTCTCTTACCACTCCCCCCACGTCCCCATGACTCACATAGCAAATCGCTGCCAGCTCCTGCCTTAAATTTGCACCTTCCAGATTTGATGATGTTTTCGTTGGGTTGACTCCATTGTTATACACGGTGAACTTCGTTCCCATGAGGTTTGACCTAGAAGCCAGGGAGAGAGCAATGGATATCAGAGATGGGGAGCAAGGAGGTTTGAGAGGTTTTAAAGCATTGGGCATTAGTACTTAAAAATAACTTGGATCACAAGGCAGAATGTTTGCTTAAGAAAGACCTTAACACAACTCAGACTTAGAAAGTCATCTTCAAACATAGAACAAGAGAGACCTAAGAATGTCGGAGCTAAAGAGCTTTGAAAAATCATCTATATGTAGTCCAATGATTCTTAAATTTTGCAAATATGAGGATCAACTTTTTTTTTTTGCTAAGCAACTGGGGTTAAGTGACTTGCCCAGGGTCACACAGGTAGGAAATGTTAAGTGTCAGATTTAAACCCAGGTCCTCCTGACTTCAGGGCTGGTGCTCTATCCACTGTGCCATCTAGCTGCCCCTGGGGATCAACTTTTGAAATTAAAAAAACATCTTAAGATTTCCACATGTGATGATCTGGAGCTAGAAAAAACCTCAGAGGCAATCCAGACCAACTCTACTTTTTACAGATAAGCAAACCAAAGCCCAGGGAAGTTAACTGTTCCATGATGTCACAGGTACCCAGTCCCCTCATTTCACAGAAAAGGAAACACATCCAGAGGAGGGAAGGAATTTTCCTATGTTCAAACAGCAAATTGATGGCAGACCCAGGGAAGAACCCGGGTCTCCTGAATCTCCACCATGATCATAAATATAGCAGAAAGAACACTGTATTTCCTATTAGGAGGACCCAGAACCAAAATCCACATCTAGATCCCGCCATGTGGGACAAGCTCCCTATTTGACTGAGGAGGATGATGGGAGAGCTGGACTATTATGACCCTAAGATCTAACAGGAAGGACATGGTGCCCTTTCCCCTCTCTGGACAGAGGGCCAGACTCAGAATCTCTGCAAGGCAGGACAGGCCCTGTGCTGAGTCTGAGCAGGTGGTTTCTGCTCCCTGGTGGTAAAAATGGTCAGAATGTGCTGGAACAAGGCCTTTGGGCTCCAGGAGAGAGGGGACCCAGCAAGAGCCTAACCCATTCTTCCTACACACTGTGGGCCAAACTTCCTTAAATCTCCCTTGAGCTCAGAGCAGGAAGTATAACCTATTGGTTAGGGGAGGTAATTCATCACCAACTCTTCATAAGCCCCTTTGGTGTAGGGGAATCAGAAGACCTGGGTGGAATCCTGACTTTGCCCTTACTAGGGGATCTTGGGCAAGTCTTTTAATGGTCATCAAGACTCAGTTTTCCCATTGGGAAATTAGGGATGATAATAAGAAACAAGGACAAAGAAACAGTTTCTGCCCTCAGTATTTAGCAGGACAAACACACATGTAAATAGCTGACATTTATCAGCCCATAATTAGGACGGCTCAGTTTCTATCATGTTTTAGGGTTCACAAAGCTCATTCTTTCTCCAAACCCCCCTATCTCCTATCTATGTACCTATGGGCAATACAAAAGAGTAGGTCTTTTGGGCCAGACTTGTAATTTCATTAGTATATGGAGCTCTAAGGTCCTTCCTGACTGACATTTTAAGTTACCCAATTTAGGGGAGAGTTTTATCTGTAGAATAAGGGTTATATAATATATAATAAGTGCAGAGTCTGTCAAGACAAATCCCACAAGACAAAGTGGAGGGGCCCAGTGCAGGGTGAGCAGTGTCCCCTTTGGGACTCAGCATTACCGGAGTTTCCCCACAAAGCTCTCTCCTCCTCGGGATAAGTCCGTCGGGTCTACAGAGATGAGGTAATTAGATGTTTTGCTCTTCTTCCTCTTCCTTCCGGCCAGAAGAAACACCTACGGACACAACACGGTGATCCATCCCCTACCCCACTCCACGAGCACCTGGCTATCCATGTGTGCATACCTGGGCGCCCTCACCTGCACACACAAGGTTGTATACCCTGACACACTCCCCAGCCCACGCTCCCGCTCGCACAGGAGGCAGACATGGTGCACTGCCAGTTCTGGGGTGGGGGCCCCCTGATTCCTCGCTGCCCTCTCCAGGGGCAGAAAACCTTCTGCCTCAGACGCCTGAGGCTGGACCTTCAGGATGTGAACTCAGAAACAGACCCCAGCTTGGGGTGAAGGGGGAGAGGAGGAATCTGGAAGGGATTTCTGAGAAAGTAAGCACCCGTGTCCTGGATCCTTTGTATCCCAACCCTCGAGGAGCAGGTGGAGAAGGGAAAGATGGACCGAGGGAAGGAATGAGAGGGACCAGGGAAAACATCAATGAGGGACTGATATTCCTTGACCCTGACAAGAAAGCAAATGAAGGGGAAAAGGGGGGTACGTGATGGTTCCCCGCCCAGGAAGCAGTTCCTTGGCCCCAGGAAGGGACAAATAATGTCTCCTGGCACCAGAGTGAAGGGAGAGAGGGTCTGGTGGCGTCTCAGTCCCAGGACATGGCTAGCAAAGCCTGAAGCGGTTGGATGACCTTTTTCCCGTCCTCCCGTTCCATGTGCAGATAGTAGGTGGGGTACATCCCTCGGTCCATCCCCTTCTTGTCCCGCGTGATGCGGCACTTGATGGTGATGCCCTGTGGGGCCGGCCGGAGCGCAAACTCCTCCAGATCCTCCACCTCAATGAGCGGCGCCTGGGCTGAAGGGCTGGGGGCTGAGGCGGTCTCCTGGAAGGCAGAGATGGGATGAGAAACAAGGCAGGGAGTGAGCTGCCAGTGGCACCAGACCCTGAGAAATTCTGTTTGAGAAGCCACGTTTGCCAGTCCTTCCAGCCCACCTCCACTTCCTCCCCCAGACAGAAGGCCTCCTCTCCTGCTCTCCTGGAAGATAAAGGCCATTTAAAGGAAGCTCCCTGGACACCTCGCCTCTCCACAAAGTGACTTCTCTCTTCTTTCCTCCTTCCCTCTTCTTCCTTTCCTCCTTCCCTCTGTCAGGGTGGCCCAGGTCTTTGCAAAGGCTGAACCTCTTCCCCTTGTTCTCATTCCCACTAATCGTGCCCCTCTAAACATCCTCAAAAGCAACAATAACAATGATGATGATGATGATGATGATAGCTTGTCTTATAGCATTTTCTTCTCAGCATCCTCTGAGGTAGGGGATGATGATGCTATTCTCAGCCAATACGGTGATGGTCCATGACTACAGTCCCTGCAAATGGGAGAATCTAAGGCTAATGGCTTTCTTGAATTTGAGAATCCCAAACTGAAGGCAAAAACTGATCAATGAGTTTGGTACCAACTTGGGGCTGGGAGGCACTTTGCAGCCCATCAAAGGGCAAACCAGCCTGGGTCAGAAAAACAGCACAGGCCAAAATGTTGATAAGCAGAAGTTAAGCCCATCAATAGCCAGTGCCCTTCCAGCCTGAGTGAGGTAGGTAAACCTAGCCAATAGTTAGACAGGTAGATAGATAGATGGATGGATAGATAGATAGATAGATAGATAGATAGATAGATAGATAGATAGATGGATAGATAGCATGAATAGATGATAGGTAGAGAGATAAAAAGATGGATGGACAGTTGATAGATGAATAGATGGATGGATGGACAGACGGATGGATGGATGAACAAATGATAAATAGATAGACGGATTGATAGACGGATGGATGGATGGATAGACAGATGATAGCTGGATAGATGATAAATAGATAGATGAATAGATGATAAATGAAAAGATGATAGATAATAGATAGATAGATGGATGGATGGACAGATAGATGGACAAACAGAAAGATAGATGGACAGATAATAAACAGATGGATGGATAGATGGACAGATGGATTGATAGATAGATGATAGATGGATGGATGGATGGTAATTTTCTCTTTATCTTATAAATGAAGAAACTGAAGTCAGAGAAGGAACACTGACTTGCATGCAGCTACATAGCTTGTAATTGTTGGGGTTAGAACATAAATTCAGATCTCCCAACTCTAGAACCAACAGTATTTACAATCTCTCCCTCCCCAGTGGCTCTCTTCCTTCTCCCTATAAACATTTAGGTCTTCTCTATTCTAAAATAAAAGTTCTCTTTATTTTTTTATTATTATTATATATTATATTATTAATATATTTACTTATATAGATAATATATATTTTAATTTTTATTTATAATAATTTTATTTTTATTATATAATTATAATGATTAATTAAAATATTAACATTTTATATTTGTTTTATTATATATAATATAAATATTAATGTATTTCATATAATATATTAAGGTGATCCCTTAAGCTATTATCATCTCTTTTTCCCATTTATTCATTCAATAATAATGATAATGATGAAGATGAGGATGACATTCATATAGAGCTTTAAAGTATATAAAGCACATTTGAGCCTTACAAGGTAAGTACTAAAATATATCCACCTTATACAATGAGAAAAATGAAGCTCAGGGAAATTATGGGTCCATGGCCATACAACTAACAAGTCAGTGTCAGAATCATCTGGATTTGACCACAGGTCTCACTAGACTACAATCAAAAAACATTTATCAAAAATCTGTGTATATACTTTGCTGGGCTCTGAAGAGGGGGACAAAATTTAGATAAGACAAGGTTTCTGTCCTCAAAAGGGCTTTTATTGAGGGAATAAGAAAATATAGAATCACTATAATATACAATATTATATGATGAGGATATTAGAAATTGATGCCATGTGAACTCAAAGGGTAAAGATCATTAGCCATTAAGTATGACAGTTGGACTATAAAGGATGGCTAAGAATTCAACAAGCCAAGCAGGAGGGAAGATATTCCACATGTCGGAAACATGGCAACAGCATAAGCAGATGTTTAAGCAGGAACATATCCAGGGCACAAAGCTTATCTCACTTTGCAAAGTTAAAGTAATGTTGAAATTAGGCTAGAAAGAAGGGGTGGCAGGGACATCTAGATGGCACAGTGAATACAGCACTGCCCTTAAGTAAGGAGGACCTGAGGAAGAGAAGGAAGGAAGGAAGGAAGGAAGGAAGGAAGGAAGGAAGGAAGGAAGGAAGGAA
>JAJPUD010007156.1:0-12975 GCA_023553655.1 Myrmecobius fasciatus | reverse complement strand
GGGAGGGAGGAAGGGGAGGGAGGGGAGGGAGGGAGGGGAGGGAGGAAAGAAGGAAGGAAAGGGAGGGAGGGAGGGAGGAAGGAAGGAAGGAAGGAAGGAGGAGAGGGGGGAGGGAGAGAGAAAGGTTTTTTTCTCTTTTGGATTGATTTTTTTGCACAACATTCAAACAGGGAAATATGTTTAAAAGTATTATACATGTATAATATTATATTGCCTACTGTCTTGGGGAGAGGGAAAATAAGGGAGAGAGGGAAAAAATGGAACATGAAATCTAACAAAAATAAATGCTGAAAACTATCCTTATATGTATTTGGAAAAATAAAATACTACTAAGGAAAAAAAAAAGATTGTCAGGGATTGGGAGAGGTGCCATGAGATTAAAGAAGAAAAAACGTCCCAGTTTTCAAAAAGTGGTAGAAGTTGGAGTGTGCAAACTGCAGATCAGTGTGTTTCAATCTAATTCCTGGCAAATTTCTAGGATGTGCTATTCCAGGGAGGTTAATAAAGATCTCAAAAAAGAAGCATTGATTATAAAATCCAACATGACTCCATTAAATAAAAACGCTCATGCCAGAATAAGGTTATTTTCTGAGTAGAGTCACTAGAGGGGTAGATTGGGAAAATGTTACAGATGTAGTTTACCTACAGTTTAGCAAAAAGTTTCTTGTGCTTTGGTAGGAAATATGGGGAAATGTTAGATGAAAGTCCCAATTAATAGATTTTAAAGTGGTTGAAAGACTAGACTCAAAGAATAGTCATCAAGAGACTGACAAACTTGTAAAGGAATCTTGAGTAGAAGGATTTGTCCTCGATCCTGTGCTATTTACTATTTTTAATCAATGAATCACGGACTCTTGGCCAATATTTGTAAAATGTACAGGTGACCAAAACAATAAGACACTGAATGACAGAAACAGAATCTAAAAACACTTGGGTTTTACCTAATTATTTTTCTTTATCAAAAGGAAGAGTTCAATATGAAGGTGGTGGGTTGAACGTGACCTCAATAAAAAATTATATTTTTAAAAAAGAATTTTTGGGATTGACAACTTTGCCAGTCCCACTAATCTCATGGTCTGAGTGATTTGGTCATTGCTATGAATCACAGAAATTCAGACTCCTCAGCATCAGCCTAATTTCCCACCTTTAACAGCTACAATTCACCTTACTTGTTGGCTACTTTTACCCACCCCTGAAATGTCCTAGACTCTGATGTCTGCCCACCCTTATGATGATAAAGAAATTCTGGCTACTGGCAAGGAATCGGAAATTGAGTCGATGCCCCTCCATTGGAGAGTAGCTGGATAAACTATGGTATATGAATGTTATGGAATATTATTGCTCTGTAAGAAATGAGCAGGCAGAAAAGCCTGGAAAGTCTTACATAAACTAATGCTAAGTGAAATTAGCAGAATAAAGAGAACATTGTACAAGATTATGTGATGATCAACTGGGATGGACGTGGCCCTTTTCAACAATAAGACAATTCCAATAGACTTGTGATGGAGACCCATCTGTATCCAGAGAGAGAATTATGAAGACTGAATGTGGATCACCGCATATTTTTACTTTTTTTGCTCTTTGTTGACTTGTTTTTTTTCTCTTTTGATCTGATTTTTCTTTCTTTTTTTATTGAAGCCTTTTATTTTCAAAACTTATGCAAGGATAATTTTTCACCACTGACCCTTTCAAAATCTTGTGTTCCAATTTCCCTCCTGTCTTTTCCCCAGTGCTCCCCTAGATGGCAAGTAATCCAATATATGTTAAACATGGTAAAAATATATGTAAATCCAATAGAGGTATACATATTTATACAATTATCCTGCTGCACAAAAAAATCATGATCTGATTTTTCTTATACAGCATGACAAATATGGAAATGTTTTGATGAATTGCACATGTTTAACCTATATCAGACTGCTTTAGGGGAGAGGGGAGACAGGGAGAAAAATTTGGAACGCAAGATTTTGCAAGCGTGAATGTTGAAAACTATCTTTGCATGTATTTAGAAAAATAAAAAGCTATTTTAAAAAAAGAAATTCTGGCTCCATCTTACCGCCATTATTTTCTGCCAGTGTACCTGAAGGCTCCTCACCTTATTTGACTTCTTGCTGGTGGCGGAGCCTGGCCGGGCATTGGTGTTTAACTGGGAAGAGCTAGAGCTATCCTCCTCTTCCTCGTCATCTTCCTCTTCCTCCTCTTCTTCATCAAAGTTCATGCTGCTGGAGATCCCTGTGAGGAGGGCAGAGAGCACAGTGAAAAGGAATGTGGAGTTGGGTGGACTGATTGATGTGAAGGAAGAAAAGTTTGTCTCTAGACATTCTGGCTCTCCCCATTTTGGCCACTGGCCCTGGCTCTTTCCCTGACTGTTCTCTCTTTAGGAGGAAGCATAATTCAATGGGAACAGTACTGGCTCTAGACTAAGGACCTGGATTCAAATGCTGAAAGAAAACTGGCTTTGAAGTCAAAGACTTGGGTTCAAATTCTGCTTCTGACAGCTTAACTACCAGTGTGTCTATGGGCTACACTTAATTTCCTTGGGCATCCATTCTCTCCCCCACAAAATAAGAGAGTTGGACTAGGTGGCTTCTGAGCTCCCCCGATTTATGACCCTATAAATCCATTCTATTAAGTACCTATCATAAACCCAATTTTCCAGTCTCTGACTTACTGCCTGCGTCCAGGTGGGTTCACAGGATCATAAATCTACAGGTGAAAGGGGCTTCAGAGACAACCCTGTCCAAATACCATCACCCACTGTTCTTCACAGAGAAAGAAATTGGGTCCTAGACAAGGCTAAGAGACTTGCCAAACAGATAACCAGTATAAGAGGAGCAGCTGGGTTTATTGCATGTTATCAGAGAGGCTTCTGGGCTGTTTTTGGAGTGAAAAGGATAGTTAATTGTATAGATAGGGTCTTTCTAGCCTATGCTCCTTAGGTCAAGGGAGGGGGTCTCTCTAATCAGCTTGGCGATTGCATAATAATAATGGTGGCAATGTAGTGGGGTGAGGATGGGGGCCTTAGAAAGGGTGCCTCTAGGGGATGGATCCCACCACAATTCTCTCACAGATGCTGCCATTTTCTCTTGTAGTCATGAGGGAGCTGGGTACCCCAGGGACGAAGTTAGGTTACAGAACTATAGCATGATCAGTAAAAAAAAAAAAAAAAGATTAGAAGTGAAGGGCCATCCAGCCCGTGCTTGGGTTATTTTCTTGTATGAGAATTTATGCAGTATTTTCTTGTTCTTTTCCCTTGTCAATCAATCCTTGTCCATCTGCCCTTCCAATATAGAGGACAAAAATATGGACAGAAGGGAAGGAGGAGAGTTTAAGCCAGACTCAAGAGTCCACTCATGGTGACAGCAGTAGGATAAGTAGACAGAGGGAGGGTAACCAGAATTTGGAAGTGGAGAAATCTCTTCAACTCCAGGGAAGAAAGCAGGCTCAGGGACCCCAGAAAATCAGGAGCTTATGGTTTTGAGTTAAGGGGAAGGGGAGCAGAAATCAGGGGAGTTTAGAAAGTAGAAGTACAGGACACTGGCTTTAAATCAGAGAATTTCAAATGGATAATAGATAAATCACTTAACTTTCCTGAGTCTGAGACCTCACCTTAGATGAAGGGCTGGGCCAGATGGCCTCTGAGGTCCCTTCCAGCTCAAGGGCTGTGACCCTATGATCCCTGGTGCCTCTGGGAAAGGGACAGAACTCAGTGCAGTCCAGAGCCCAAGGATGAAAGCAATGGTCTCCACCTGTGTAGGTCTTTTGGTAAGGAATATAAACATCCAATTCTAGAGACCTTGGCCAGTATGGAATCAGAACAGCATCAGAGCTGGGAGAGCCCTTAGGGACCCCCTAATTCAACTTCCTCATTTTAAAGAGGAGGAAGCAGGCCCAGAGAAAGTTAGGACTTAGCCAAGATTACCTAGTCAGTGGAGTACACAGCTTGAGTGGACTCCAGGTGTCTCTCTTCCTTATCCACGAGTCCTTGGTGGATAAAGAGCCTGCCAGTTAGAGGAAGCTATGGAGAAGGGTTCTGAATTTTGCTGGGAATTACCATGGGGAGGTTCTTCCAGGTCTAACTCCAGATCACCATCTCTTCTCCCATCACCTGTTTACGAGGCTACACTGAAACTGTCCCAAGTGGGTTCCATCCTTCATGGAACCACTCCATCCCTCATTCCATGTTTTTGGCTGTGAGTATCCCATGTCCTCCTCACCAGTATTCCTCAAGGCTCAGCTCAAGGATCACCTTTCCCTGCCTCCCTACAAAAAAAGCTCTTAATTCCTTTCCCCCTAAGGTGATTGATTACCTCATATCAACATACATATTTTTTTGTACATGCTTACCCACATGCAGTCTATGCTGAAGCTCCTGGAAGACAGAGACTGAATCATTTTATATATATTTTTGAAGCTCCTGGAGGACAGAGACTGAATCATTTTGGGGTGTGTCCCTCCAGCACACAGCACAGTGGCTAACACCTAGTAGGTCCTTTATGAATGTGACTGAGTCCTGACTGCCAGGTAGCCACTCACCCTTTGTTTGCATTGTGGCACGGAGGTCCTGCTTGGATGAATGCTGCCCTCCGGCAGCCGCTGCCTCTGCCAGGCTCCTACTGGAGCCAGACCGACCCACTGTCAGGATCTGCACGTTCGGGTCTGGCTCATCATCTGAGAAAAACCCATCATTCCCTGCAGAGCAAAAGGAGCCAGGATAGCCTGGGGGCAGCGGACAGCTCCCCAAGGACCCCGAGCACAGCCGCCATTCTACGAGCCAGGCTGGAGGAAGGGGTAACTGTGCCAGGCTCCCTGATCCAAAAGTACAGGGAACCTTAGTTTTGGGCAAAATCACTTGGACTTCTCTGGGATTCCGTTTTCTCAGCTGTAAAATTGGAGGCTGGATTAAATGACTTCTGGGGTCTCTTCGAGCTTCTAGAGCTAGAATATTGTGAATTGAGTTCAGTCAGGACCCCCAAAAATCCTTAAGTTTGGGGAGGCTTGTGGAAGATCTAAAGGGATACAGGCTGGTGGTCATGGCAAGGACATTACCGATGGGCTAAAAAAAGGGCTTTTTGGAAAACTTTGATCATAAAACTGATGCTTTATTTATTTAACAGCTAGCTATTTGCATATCCAATAGTCTATTAGCCCCAAATCATCTAAGGTCAGAAATTAAAGCCCTCCAGTCTAGCTTTAACCAATTAGATATGTGTATGTATGTGTGTATATGTATATTTATATATGTATACATACATTTATATATGTACTCACGTGTATATGTGTATACATACATAGGTTTATGGTACATATACACACATATATTTATATGTACATATGTATAAAATGTAGATTTATATGTGTAAGTCCGTGCATGTGTATGAAATGGGTAAGGGCCCATCTTTTAAAAATGTTTGCCTTTCCTGGTGCCTTATCCAGACCTGGTGTCCATCTAATGTCCATCTAACTTGTGGAAGTCTGGGGAGCCAGTTGGTGGCCAAGTGGGACCGTGGCTCCGTGACAGACATTAATGGTGAAAAGCTTTCTGGCTGGCTGAGGAGCTGGACGGATGGCTGAGCCAGAACTCAGGGAGCCCACAAGGTTCAGAAAAACAATCTTGGGATCCTGGGAAATGACACTCCATCTCCTGACCCTCGAGATTTTTCTCTAGCTTCTCCCCCTTGCCTGAAATTCCCTCATCTTCGATCCATGGCCTCCCTAGTTTCATCTAGTTTTGAGCTAAAGTTTCACTACCACAAGACGCCTTTCCCAGTCCTTCCTAATCTTACTGCCTTCACTCTACAATGATTTCTAATTTATTGTGTGTGTTTGTCTCCAGGTATCTATGTTTGCACGTGGCTATTTGCATCTTGTCACCCCATCTTAAGCTGTGAGTTTCTGGAAAGCTGAGAATTTCTTTTTCCTTTCTTTGTATCCACCACACATAGCCCAGTGCCCAGAACACTCTAAGTGCTTCCTAAAAGCTAGTTAACTATCCCTCCCTCTGCCCTTTCCAATGAGAGTCCTTGTGAGCCTCCAGGTAGGGGAGGAACTGAGGGTCCCACCCAGGAGCCCTGTACCCAAGAACACCCAGAGCTTCTGTTTTCGTGGCTTTGTTTACTCTTTCCTGATCTTGGGTGTTCTGATACAGGAGGGCCCCGACAACCAGTGAGACCGGGAGATCCATCAAGGCAATCCATAGCCCCAACACCAACTGGATCCTCCGGGCCAGTGGCCACAACAGTGGGTCCACTAAGGAGTCGGAGCAGCCATGAAGCAATTGCAGGAACTAACCCAGCAATGAGATGATTGACACCCACCTAGTCAAGACAATGATCCAACTGGCTGCACCATACCCAGAAGTATGGGACTCCAAAGATGGGGGGAAACTGAGGCACTCCTCAGCCACATTGTTCCCTGTGGGTGGTTCAGTAAATTCCTGCTTCAAAACAGAGCTCACCTTCCCTACAGAAGTCCTACACCCACTTTATTTAGAGACAGGCTTTTGTATCTTTTTTTCTTACGTAACTTCCCAGTTTCACTTTCTAAATGCTAAGTGATACCAATCAGTTTAGTGATATTGGTGGAGCACATTATTATTATTATTAACAACCAGCCCTTCCAAGGTTGACCCCCTAATCTCTGGTGGGGAGAAGTAGACAATCACCCTGCCGGTGTGAGTAGGATTGATTGGCTAAGTGAGGGCAGAGCACAGCATTTTTTGTCCTCCATTCGAATACAAGCTTCTTTTTTTTGTTTTTGAGGCAATTGGGGTTAAGTGACTTGCCCAAGGTCACACAGCTAATATATGTTAAGTATCTGAGACCAGATTTGAACTCATCCTGACTTCAGGGCTGATGCTCTATCCATTGCACCACCCAACTGTCCCCAGTATAAGCTTCTTAGGAGTAATTCTGTCTTTTTCTCTTGTCCCAGACTTACGCACAGTGCCTGGCATATGATAAGTACTTATTAAATGGTCATAAACTGATTATTCAGCTTTATTTCACATTGCTCCCTTCTTACACTCTAAAATCCAAACAAATTGAACTGTTTCTCCAAACTGAACTGTTTCTCATTCCTCATTTTCACTCTTTCTATTCATACTCACAACAGAATAAATAGAATCTCTCTCTTCTTTCCAATGGAACCCATCACAGGGCCACAACCCCAAGCCCAAAATTTCTCCCAATTTGTCCAGATCTCTCCTTTGCCCCTATTTCATCTTATTTTGTGTCACACTTGCATACATATAATAGGCTCCTTTGGTACTAAACTCTTCCCAGGCAGGAATCATGTCATTTTTTATTTGTAACTAATGTATTTTATTTTGTTAACAAATGTTGGAAAAGTTGTTAATGAGCCTCTTTTGTTCTCAAGGCTCAAAATACCCACAGTGCTAAAATCATGGCTCCTTCAAGTATTACAGTAAAGTGTCAATGGCTCATATTTCCACAGTGTTTTCCTTACAATAATCCTATGAGTAAAGAAACCAGAATATCATTATTATGAAAATTCCGTTACCCCACAAGGTCCTAGAAAGAGGTTGTTTTTGGTTGTCAAATCTTCTGTTCTCTTTAGCTATTGTGTCGTTATTTTTTTTATGTGTCAAGTTATTTTCACACCATATAAATGTGAGCTACAGGAACACTCCACAGATGATTTCTCTTAGAAGATAGGAGCATGAATTTAAACTTTGAGGGAACCTTGAAAATTGTTTACTTCAATCTCACATTTTACAAATGGGGAAACTGAGTCCCAAAGGCTTAGATGGCTTTCTAAAAGTCACAGAGATAACAGGTAGAAGGACCAGCATTCTAACTCTCAACCTAGAACTCCAAAGACTTAAATGACTTTCTAAGTCACAGAGATAACAGGTAGAAGGACCAGCATTCTAACTCCCAACCTAGAACTGCAAAGACTTAGATGGTTTTCTAAAAGTCACAGAAATAACAGGTAGAAGGACCAGCATTCTAACTCTCAACCTAGAACTCCAAAGACTTAAATGACTTTCTAAAAGTCAGAGATAACAGGTAGAAGGACCAGCATTCTAACTCCCAACCTAGGGCCCCAAAGACTTAAACGGCTTTCTAAAAGTCACAGAGATAACAGGTAGAAAGAAGGACCAGCATTATAACTCCCAACTTAGGGCCCCAAATTTCAGATTGGCTAATATTCATCATATCTAACCCCAACTCATACCCACCACACTGATGCTTTCTCAGCATCTTCATGGAACTTCTGAACTTTAATCTCCAACCCTTCAGCAACTATAGCACCAGTGTTTTCCACCTCTCCATCTGGAAAGAGTAACCAATCAACAGCATGATTCTTTGAAAGAACAAAAGACCTATCATACACTCACCATCCCTAAGACTTCCCAGATAAAAACAAAGGACCTCCTTCTCATCACTTGTTGTCTTCCCCATTCGAATGTAAGCTCTGGGAGGGCAGGGACTGCCTTACTTTTTGTATCTGTATGCCCAGCACTTAGCACAACAATTAGAATGTGTTAAAGACCTAATAAATGATTTCTCATTCATTCATTTAATCAGAATTTGAACCTAATTTCTGACTCCAAATTTAGTGGAACAGAAATGCATCAGGCTAAAAGTAATAAAACCAAATAAACATATAAAGTTTGATAATGACGATGAGTGATTATGGAAAACCAAGCTTTCTTGAGTCTCAGACAAAAGGACCTATCAGAACTTCAGGTTCTAAGATGTACTCCAGTGATGTGAGTGACCGTGACTGGGTACTGGACCAACTTTTTATCAGGTGACTAACAAAAGGCCCAGAATGGGTGTCCTTGTTCAAACTGAGACCAGAATCACAACTGCCACTTTCTCAGGACCTAGCCTTTCCTTTGTAACTTGTAATTGTGGGAGGGGATGGAAAAAAGAAGAAAATAAATTGAGAGTGAGCAAAGTGAAGATGGGTGAACAAGCAGCATCCACTGGAGAAGGGAAATAGTGCCCAAAATCTCCATCAAACAAACGACATCAAAAGATTAGAGTACTCAATAATAGAAATGTTATTCTTCAGTCATTTCAACTCTTCATGCGCCCATTTGGGGTTTTCTTGGCCAAGAGACTGGAGCAGTTTGCCATTTCCTTTTCCAGCTCATTTCATAGATGAGGAAACTGAGGCAAATAGAGTTAAATGACCACACAGGTCCAGGACCACACAGCTAGTAAGTAGCTAGCTGGAGGCTGGATTTTAACTCAAGAAAATGAGGCTTCCTGACTCCAGGCCCCCACTATATCCCGTTATCACTTAGCTGCCCAATAAAAAAGAGCATGCTGCTTATGTTGTCCCACATTTTCCAGGAAAGGATGCTCCAGTAAGATATTCTGCTTCTACAAAGCTGCTCTGCTCAATAACTGGCAGTCCTATGATGCATAAAGTTTTATAAAATGAAAAGCACTTTATAAACCACAAATATTATCTCATTTGATCTTTACAATCACCCTGTGAAGAAGCACTATGTCATTAAGGACTGCTGGCCACAGCAGCTTCCAAATCATGTTGGGCTTGGAAGCTGAGAAGACCTGGGTTTAAATTCTACTTTGGACAATTACAAACTGGGCAAAATACTTAATCTCTCTCCCCTAAGGTCAGTGTACCCATCTGTTAAAAAAATATGGGGATAACATAAGCATCTATCTCACAGTGTTGTGTGCATCAAATGTGTAGAGAAAACCCTATGAAAATGTTTTTATTATTATTCACCCCCATTTCATAGATGAGGAAACTGAGCCTTATCAAACAGGTTAAGTGACTTGCCCAGAGTTACACAAGTAGTATCTGAGACGACATTGGAAACCAGGTTCTCTCAATTTTCCTTCCACTACAGCATACCCAGTCTCTCAAGAGATCTCTAAAAAATTAGTGGGTCATTTGTTACAGATTTTTTTTAGACCAGAAAATGAGGAGAAACAATATTATCTTCAACCTAACCTCTAAACAGCAAGAGAAATGGGCATAATGGATTGAAAGAAAAGTCCCCATGACCACCAACAACAACAACCAGCAGCAGAGACTTTAATCTCAAGGTCATAAAAGTTCACTTGGAACTATGCCCAAAGGGCTACAAAACTGTGCATGTCCTTTGATCTAGCAGGCTTACTACCAGATCTGTATCCCAAAGAGGTAATTTAAAAAAAAAAAAGGAAAAGGAAAAGGAAAAGTCTGGAAAGACTTACATGAACTAAAGCTAAGTGAAGGGAGTAGAACCAAGAGAATATTGTATAGCAACAATAAGATTATGTGATGATCAATTTTTTTTCTATTTTTTTGATCAATTCTGATAGACGTGGCTCTTTTCAACAATGAGGTGATTCAGGCCAGTTCCAGTGATCTTGTGACGAAAAGAGTCTTCTGCATCCAGAGAGAGGACTCTGGGAACTGAGTGTGGATCACAACATAGTATTTTCACCTTTTTTGTTGTTGTTTTCTTGCTCTTTTTTCTAATTTTTTTCCCTCTTTGATCCAATTTTTCATATTGCAGCATCATATTCATATGCAGCATCATAAATGTGGCAATGTGTGCAGAAAAAAAGAACATAAATAATGTTGCATTAAAAAAGAAATGATGAGGAGACTGATTTCAGAAAAGTCTGGAAAGACTTATGTGAACTGATGCTAAGTGAAATGAGCAGAATCAACATTGCACATAGTAATGACAAGATTATATGATGATCAATTATGATGGACTTGGCTCTTCTCAACAATTCAGTGATTCAAGGCAATTCCAATGTAGAATTGGAATTCCATCCATATCCAGAGAGAGAATTATGGAGACTGAATATGGATCAGAGCATAATATTTTCATCTTTTTGTTTATTTGTTTTTCCTTCCTTGTAGTTTGTTTCTCCCTTTTGGTCTGATTTTTCTTATACAACCTGAAAAATATAGAAATATCTGCACATATTTAATCTATATCAGTTTGCTTGCTGTCTTAGAGAAAAGAGAGGTAAGGGAGGGAGGGAAAAATTTAGAACACAATTTTACAAAAATGAATGTTGAAAACTATTTTATGTATATTTGGAAAAATAAAATACCATTGAAAAAAAGATTATCAAAGTCTCTAGGGATACACATATCTCTTTGCAACTAACTGCTGCTCATTTTAGGTGTTTTTTTTTAATTTCCCTCATTTAACTACAACTTTTTCTGTAAGACTGTGAATATCATTGTTGCAAATGGGAAGTGGGTCTAGGTATTCCAAGAGTGTGTGTGATACATACTCCCAGGTGTCCTTAGGGATGAGAAAAGTCCAGAAAACTAAAGAGAAAGCAACAAATCTCTGACGGCATTTCTGGGAAAACAAGGATTACATGTGAGCATATATGAGCATATGCAAGCTGCAGGGTAGGTTACATGCCCAGTGAGCTTTGTTCCATAGCACTTGATGGGATGAGGGTAAGCAAAGGACGAATTTTCTCAGTTTGGGGGGAGGAGGGTTTGTCAATGGCTACAGGAAGAAAGAGCGGAGGTCCTTGGCCTGGTGCTGATGGAACTATTTCAGCCAAACCTTGCAGAAATTCTGCTAGAGAAATTCACCATTTTCTCAGGAGATGCTAGGATTGTTTTGTTCCTGCCCAAAATTTTATCCGAGTTCCTGGATATGCACACTTCTCCAACTCCACCCTGTCTCATACACTTTACAGAAAGTAACAAAGACACACAATACACAATTACTCAAAACCAACCTCATTTCCTGTATATACAACATTACCTATCCACAGTCCTCCACCTCCTCCACCTCTCAAAAGACTATTTCCCAAGAAAAAGAGAGAGAGAAACACAAATTTAAACCATGGCTGGCTTACTGAGATAATGCAAGAGTGACAAGCGACAGATGCAGAAAATTAAAAATGACTTCTAGGGAGCCGCAGAATAGGCATTTGATATGATAAAAATGGAAAATTTTAATAGATTTTACCAGTGTATTAATGCTTGAGGGCAATGGATAATCCTTCTGGGGGTACAGAGATATTAGGAAGGAAGGGAACAAGAATTCACTAATATCTACTATGGTAGGCACTAAGCACTTCACAAGTATAATCTAATTTAATACTCACAACAATCCTCAGGGTAAGTGCTTTAATTATCCCCATTTTACAGCTGAGGAAACTGAGGCAGACAGATGTTAAATGAATTACCCAGAATCACACAGCTAGTTTCTGGGGCTGAAATTGAACTCAAATATTCAAGATTCTTCAGTGTTCTATCCACTGCCCCAACAAGCTGTTTATTGGGTTCCTAACTCCATCTAAAGTGGAGTAGGAAAAAGGGATGGCTAAAAGAGAATAACCACAGGATCATAACTGGAAGCGAGTTAAGGATCATCTGGTCCAGTTCTCTCATTGAGTCAGAGGTTGGGCCCAAGGCTGCTAAGTGGAAGGGCTAAAACTTCAAAGCTAGCATGCTTTCCAATTAATCAACTGCCTTTTATTGAGATGCTTCAGAAGAGAAGGTATTAGTCATTTTGGGAGATCTATGGAAAGACCAGGCCAGCCCACCATGATCTCACTCATGGATAGCTTACTGGAAGAATTATAAATGTAAGAGTCAGAGGGAAGGTTCAGAAATGGTGACCATCCCTTTGGAAACTGCTAGGATGAAAAATAAAACCAAGCCTTCAAGGACCTAATTAAGTACCTCCCACATGCACCAGGGTTGGATTTTGCTGATTCAAGTAAGTTTTTTGTGTTACATACAGATGGTAGCCTGGCTGGTGGGGAGTCCTAATTTTCTCCCAGGAAAACAATGGGCAGAATTACTGGAATAGTTTGCTATTTCTTTCTCCAGCTCATTTTTACAGATAAGTAACTAAGGCAGAGTTGAATGATTTGTCCAGAGTCACACAGCTAATAAATGTCTAAAGCTGGATTTGAACTTGGGAAGATGAATCTTCTTGACTTCATTACCAACATTCTACCACTGCATCATCTAGCTACCCCAAATATA
>JAJPUD010007155.1:99688-113323 GCA_023553655.1 Myrmecobius fasciatus | reverse complement strand
TAATAGTACGGGACTTTTGGTATAATGTAGATGTGTCTAATTGTACTCTTACATCGTATATTTCATCACATTCCTTTCAAGCGAACTTAGAGGTTTTATTATTAGTTAAACGACCAAAGTATGTTCTTTTACCCACCAAGGCTTCTTTGCCGTGGGCTCTAAGTGCCCCTGAAGCAACTTGGATTGAGTTAATTAATATGTGAAAAGATCTAAAAGAGGATTGTTTGAACTTGTGTTTGTCTTTGTAAATCCGGTCTGTCTGTGTTAAAGAAGAGTCTCACTCAATTGAAAGCCGATGTCCTTCCTCTGGGCGGTCTCCCGCAAAACAAGAAAAGGGGGATGTAAGACCCAGGGCTTGTAGCCAGCAGGAATGCACATGACCATCTGGGGGCCGAAAGGCTGAGCACAGGGTGTGACAGAACGCTGCTGCTACGGCAAAACACCGCGGGACGGAGGACCATAGAGCCTACGTCACGTGAAAGATGTTTTGCAGTTTTGCACATTGCACACGACCTGCAGGCGCTGTACATGGCTCGCGGCCCGCGCCCTATCATAGCAGGCCAGCTCAGACCCGAGACCTTCGGGATGGGACATGATTGGTTCGCTGCGGCATAGGCGGGGAAGGACAAAGAGGCTACAAGAGAGACTTGATTTTCAGTGGTTAATTCCAATTTGTGCTATTATGGCATTATTGTTATCCAATTTGTGCTGTTATGGAAATATTGTTATTGTTTTGTATTTATCGTTTTGTACTCTTTTACCGTGACTTCTCAAGATTGGTTGGACGTATTGCTGTTAGATCTATGGAGTCTCTGAAGATGGATTTCTTAACCCCACACCCTCAGTGGGTGCCTCCCCTGGTTTAAACAAAAAGGGGGAGTTGTTGGGGGCGGCTCTGGACTGGGCTTGCCTGAGTGGCCTGCCTTCGGGTACTGGGATGGCCTCTGAATGGGCTGGCTCCACCCTCAGGGCAGGACTTGGGAGGAGCGGAACCGCCTATGGGGGGGGGGGGCAGAAAAGGGAGATAAAAAGAAGGCACAGAGGCTGTGGGAGTGAGCAGTTGGAAGTTCCAGTAACGAGAATAAAGAAGTTAACCTCTCCTCGGGTGCTCTGCCTGGTTTGTTCTCCCCTCCACTAGGGTGGGGTGCCAGAGAAATCTGAAGACCCTGGATTAGGGTGAGTAGAGGGCGGTGGCTGGGGACCCCGATAGGACCCCCAGCACGTTCATGATGGTATAAAGGGAAGACGAATTAAGAAAACCTCTTGATCAAAGTGAAAAAAGTGTTTTGCAGCTTGAAACTAAAAGAAAAAACCTAAGATCTTGGCAACTAGTTCCATTATTTCCTTGAAAATACAGGGGGAAATGGAAGCAGAGCATTTAATGTTATTTGGCTCAAAGATAGTGCAGATGGTGATTGCAACCATGAAATTAAAAGATGATACGTCTTTGGAAGGAAAGCTATGGCAAATCTAGACAGTATACTAAAAAAAAAGAGACATCACCTTGTCAACAAATGTCTATATAAGTAAAGCTGTAGTTTTCCCAGTAACAATCTTTGTGTGTGAGAGTTGGACAACAAAGAAAACTGGACATACAGGAACAATATTTTTGAATTTTGATACTGAAGAAGATTTTTGAGAGTGTTTGGGACAGCAAAAAGATCACATTGATCTATATTTATGTAAATTTATTCGGGTTATTCACTTGGAAGTTCAAATAGTGAAGCTGAAGCTAAAATATTTTGACCACATAATGAAAAGATTCATTGGAAAAGCCAAATATCGTGAAAGATTAAATCAAAAGGATAAGGGAATTTCAGAGAATAAAATTTATAAGTAACATATAATAATATCATAAAAGACATAAAATTGACTCAACATTGAGAGGTAGGGGAGGATGGAAAGGACTTTTTGGTATATTCTATGGGATCTTAGTAGTTGGAGAAGACTGAGCAACTTCAACAAGCAAGGGTTGAGTTGTACTTTTTTCTATTACAGGGGGATTTTAAAGGAGGAAGGGTTGAGTTGTACTTTTTTTCTACTACAGGGGGATTTTAAGGGAGGAAAAATATGTTATCAGAATTTGTTATGAAGAGATTTTTTCTAAGACTTTAATACAATGTATTTGAGATGTATTAAAAATGATAATGGGATAACTTCCTAACTTTCTTAAAATTATTTGAGTTTTGAGATTATATAATTTGCTAAATATACTCACAGCAATGCATTTCCTCAGGGTAACAAATATTCAAACACTTTCTCTCTCTCTCTCTCTCTCTTTAATGTAAAGGTAGTGCTTCACTGATTATTTCTTCCATTTTAAAGTGATAACCTTTATTAAGTAAGAGCAATATGCAGTATTTTATCAAAATTGTGTGAACAGTACTTATCCATTTCCTTGAATCATTCATAGTTATCAGTTGAGAGACAGTAAAAATCAAAGGAATATATATATATAAAAGGCAGCAGCTTTTTTTCAGAAAGAAAGATTCTAAGAATCTGGAAATAGAGAGACTGGAGCAAGTTTGGTATTCCAGCATCCCTCTCAGGAGCAAAGTTGAATGAGCTGTGGCAGAGAAAGGAGAAATCAGGAGAATCATCAGCTCTACACAAGTGTTGGAACAGAAGGTCTACACTGAAATAAGTCCTGAGAAAATGTCAACTTCCTTTCCAAGTTCCTCTACCTTCCAGTCTATTAAAAGAGAGTATAAATGTAAATGCTCTTTGGTTATCTGAATGTTTCTAGGAACCTGAATTTTGCCTCAGCCATGAAGAGGCCAGTGATGCAAAGTAAAATTAGTCAGGGAGTCTAATTTAGCCAAGGAAAAGGAACCACAACTCTTTGTATCTCCCCAAACATCCAATCCAACACTTAGCTCATCTCAAGTACTTTTTGAATGAATAAAAAGATGAATCAATAGTGACAAAGAGATTGTGTTTTATAGTAATAGAGATCAGTCTCTCTCAGCCTTACTGGTTATCCAATTTTAACAAAATTTACTTTCCCTGAATTATTTAGTCTCATCAACTCTAAAGTCTATAAATGACTAAGCAGCTCATACTATTTTGATCAGGTATTGTGGTCTATTCCATGAAAATAAAATTTTGAATTTGTCAAATATCCTTTGTTGACTGTGTATTTTGTTTTTTAATTGTGTTACTGATTGTACAAGGAATGGGATCCACCTAGAAGAGAGAGTTGGTACATTTGTAAATGTGGGACACAGTATGACATAGAATGGTAACACATTTTTCTCATTAATGGGGTCAAGAGATAAACATGAGATAATCCAAGATTTTGCTCCAGAGCTCCAAAGTATTTAAAACCCAGATGTCAATAAGGCCACTGCGGTAATATAGAAGGTTTACTGGGTCTAGTAGCAAATGACCAAGTATCATTAGATCTAACAAGAAGCTCCAGAATGTTCCCACTTACATCTCCCTCAGATGCCATCAACCAGATGATTCTTTTATTGTCCCAGTTATGCACTTTTGTGGACTAGTTGACAATGTTTTCATTTTCATTCTTTTGAAGAGTATAGCATCAACCTGTTCTTTTAACCAATGCCTTGTTGAAAAATTTTTCTTTGACTTTGCATTGTTCTTTGGTTCTGCACTCAGGAAGCTTCAATATCCTAGATGGCTTCTTATTGACTCTCCAAGTTTTCAAAGTTCAATTTCAACTGTGGCCTTAAGAATAAAGATGGTGCTATAAATTTTACCCGACAAGGATAGTATACTATGTGGATATCACCTTATTCCTCAGTTTTTTCCCTTTTACTAATATCCAGAATCACACAAGCTTTATGGTCATTATATCACCTTGTTGACTCATATTGAATGGCAATCCATTTGGACACCTACATCTTTCATTCAGATTGCTGAACTTTGTTTCTCCCCAGTGGGAAATAGTCAAAAACAAAACCTTTGTAACTAGTCTGTAGAGAGAAGCAAAACAAATCTACTTATTTCCATTTTCAATCATAATTTGTCTGAGTTTTTAATTTTGGATCCATCATCTCTCTGTCAGGAGGTCATACAGCTTTTTCCAATACAAGTCATTTGGAGTAATCACTTCCTTTTCTAGATGTTTGGGAAATATATCTAAGTCTCCCTCTCCTTATTTTGGTCATGCTCAGTTCATTTGCTCCAAGTGAGATAGATCATTCAGTCTGTATCATTAGTTTCCTATGTATATACTGCCTCTGATTTTTTTTAATAAATAGATTTATTAGTTATTTGTATTGCACATTCACTTTGTAACTGACATTTGGTAGCAAAGGAAGCCAGTGTTGGATAAATAATTTAGGACAATCTTTTCTTGTTAAGAGATAACAAAGAATAACCATTTGAACCCAAAATAACTTCCCCTAGATTAATCATATTTAAAATGATAGATGTAATATTAACCCAGTGCTCCCTTTTTCTGAGCAGAGCAAAGCAACCAAACTCTGGCTTCAAACTCTTGTTTCCCTTCAGCAAGGGGATCAAGGTTTCCTTAGAGGAATATGGAGGAGGTGTTTCTAGAAATATGATTCTTTCTTTTCTGCAAGCCACATTTGGATTCATAAGAATGCATATAGGGGCAGCTAGTTGGTGCAGTAGTTAGAGCACCAGCCCTGAAGTCAGGAGGACTTGATTTCAAATCTGGTCTCAGACACTTCCAAAGCAAAAAAAAAAAAAAAAAAAAAAAGAATGCATATGAATGACAATATAACTTAAAACAATTCAAACACGTGCACACATGCACATACACATACACAATAAGATCAACTTCATTATTCAACTATTATAATGTCTTCAAGAAATGAAAACTTTATCAGAGTTTGAAGAAAATCCTTATTTGTCATGTGTAATCTTCCCATTTCAAAAGTCCATTTCTTGAGCATTATTAGAAGAGGAAGAGTAACTTATCAGATCCTAGGAATTGAACAGAAAAAGACATAAAGACATAAAAATCACCACAACCATACTTAGGAATATTAGCTTTATGTAGGAATTCATATTTAGAGACTGATATGGGAGACTGGGAACTGAAATGAAAAAGGGTATAAAACCTCAGAACCCAATATGTGCCAATGTTACTAATCTAAGTACTCCAAATTAGTTCTAAGTTTTTCTTCTTCTGCATACGACAGCTTCTTTGACAGCTGCACCTTTGGTCTCTTGAAGCCCAGGAAAGTGTCTTTCCTTTTTGTGTTTAGTTGACAACTTGGCCAGTTATTATTCATTAGTAATTGCCAATAGAGAATTCTTAATCAGTAGGAATCCTTGAAGACATTTTCAACTGGGACAAAAGTTCACACTTTTAGACACATCCATTTTTCCCTTAGCAGATTAATGTCACTGGTCTTGTCCATGACATGATAATCACAGCTCTGGAGGCAGATAGACTCATACAATCCTGTTGATATAAGTAGGATCTTCCTTATGCCATTACACACACACACACACACACACACACACACACACACACACACACACACAAAGGGACGTATTCTGTTTGGTACAACCCTCATCTCCATTTTAGAAGCAAGAAACAACCAGGTGAGTATGTCTTATATCTGTTTTACATCTATGAGCTTTGAAGCAGAAAACTCTTCCAGGAAACAATAAGAGTAGATTGTTGTTCAGTCCCTGTCCGCCTAGGGACAGTAAAAGGACTTTGAAAAGGCAATGGAAAAGGTCTTAGATTTTTTTTCTTGGTATGTTAATACATTACTATCATTGAGATTTTCTCTGTTACTCCATGACTTTGTTACCCTTCATCAGTGACATTTCAACTTAACTTTTTTTTTTCAACTTAACTTTTGTTCCTGACTTAAGAGCTCTCACCATCTTTATTCAGCATATGTTGTCAGGAGTATTTTTTCCAAACTCTATTCTTCTGACATCAATCCACTCATTTTGTCTTTGACAATTTCTATTCCTATTTACTCTAGATTCTGACTAGTATGTCAACAGCTTCCTCCCTTTCACCCCTGTCAGACAGATTGAACATTTTGTTTTTTCTTCTCCTCCTTTCCTCCTTTTGAATTTTTCTCTCTTTCTGTCATGGCAATTTATTCAGAGCCAAAATTGTATTCTACAATTGCCATAAATAAGGTAAATTTTCTTTCTATCTATTTCCAATTTTTTCATCAAGGTAAACTTAGACAGGAGACACAAGGGAGAGTTCTGAGTATGAAATTAGGAATACATGAGTTTAAGTCTAGCCAGACACACTTACTAGTAATGTTACTCTGAGCAAGTCATTTAACCTATTTGCCTCAACTTCTCCATCTGTAAAATAATGATAAAAATAGCATCCACCACCCAGAATTATTGTGGGATCAAATGAAATAAGAAGGCACTATGTATATATATGTTAGCTATAATAATAATTATTATCAAAGTGCTTTAGGATTATTTTAATTATTTTTGTCTCTCAAAACTTAGATTTAATTCTAATTCTTCTAGTTTTGTTTGAATTTTCAAGTTTGCTATTTGATAATTATGTTCCTTATTGTCTGTATGGAATTAAACTAGTCACTTAACCTTTGTCATTTTCCATTTTTATAAAATGAAGGGACTGAACCAAATGAAAGAAACCAAATGAAAGAACCAAAAGAAAATTTTAGCTCCTACTCATTTATGTTATGAATCTTAACTGAGTTCTCACTATAGCAAGTCAATCTTTTCATACTTCCCTAATTGACTTACTTTCCCTCTCACTATAATGTTATTTCTTAAGCTCCTCAACCTCTCATACCTCCTATAAAACCTCTCCACTTTTTTTCTGATGAGATTTTTACCTCATATTTGATTGGAAAAGGCCCTATTGTCCAAAACCATTTATTCTTACTCTCTCTTCTTCATTTCAAAGCACTCAGTTGCTTTCCACTTCTATCTTCTCTTTATTCATCTCATATTAAGACATAATCTCTCTCCTTGTTAAAGCAAACATGTCTACATGCACAAGTAGTCTCATTGCATCCTATCTTCTATAACAATTTATTTCTTCTATCACCCTCATTTTCTTATTTATATATAATAATTCCTTATATTCTGGCTGCCTTTATTATACCTAAAACATATCTTCAAACAAATATATTATCAACAAAACAACAACAAAACTCATTTTATCTATCCATTCTTGTTGAGGATCATTCCTTATCACCTGGGTTTTTTTTTTTTTTTTTTTTTTTTTTTTGTTTGTTTGTTTTTCGATAACCTTTATGTTAAGGCTATCCATAGAAAATCCCTTCTGTTCTGTTCTGTTCTTACTCACTTCCTAACACTCTATATTTTTGCTTCTAATCTTATCATTCAAATGAATCTGCTCTCTCTAAAATTATTAAAATCTCTTAATTACCATTTAGAATAGATTTTTCAATCCCTTTAGTTATCTAAGCAAATGCTGACATAGTAGATGATTTTCTTCTCCTTCATATTCTTTTATGTTTCCATGACTCTTTTTCCCCCTGCTGGTTCTCCTACCCACCTGATTGCTTTTTCTCAGTCTTCTTTGCTGAATCTTTATTCAGGCCAATCCCTGATAAACATTGGCACTCCAAAGGTCTCTTTCAAGAGCTCACTTTTCTTCTACCATCATAATATTTATTTGGTGATCATATCAGCTCTTACAGATTATTTTATCTATGCTGATGGTGCTAAAATTGACTAATCCAGGGCTAATCTTTCTGCTAGCCTCTCATCTTCCTTCTGCACTTGCCTTTTGGGCATTTTGAAACTGAACTCATTATCTTTCTCTCAAAACTTTCCCCTCTCCAGAACTTCCCTATTATTTTTGAGTGAACCAACATCTTCCTGGTCACATAGGCTCATAACTACGTTTCTTCCCTTTTTACCTATAGTCTCTCACCCCTCCTATCCGATCTATTGCCAAGGTTTGTTGATTTTAGTTTTATCACATCTTTATCACATCACATATTCTATACAACTACTTCTTTCCTCTAATATTTTAATTACCTGGGCAGGAACTCACAGTTGGACTATTATAATAGTGTTCTAGTTGGTCACTCTGCCAAAAGTCTTCCTATACTCCCATTCATCTTCCTCTCTGTAACCATACTTTCCTAAATCATAAGCCTGACTATGTCTCTTTTACTCCATAGAAACCCCATAGATCTGTGACCTCCTGGATCAAAATAAGAAATCCATTTTTGTTATTTCAAGTCCAACATAATTTCTTTTTCCTATATTTCCATGTGCTCATACCTTCTGTTTCCCCCCTTACTGGTACTCTGTGATTCTGTGACATTAGCCTCCTTACTTTTTCTCAAAGAAGATATTCAGACTCATGACTGCACACTTTATTATCTACTCCCCATTCCTGGAGTTATTGCTCTTCTCATCTCTGTTTCCTTGCTGTACTACTTCAAATTTTCAATAAAATGACATCATCAGGTGGGAATTTACAGGAAGTACCTGTTTCCTTTCCTCATTCCCTTTGATTCTGGTGTCTTCTCTTTGTTGATTGTCTCCCATTTATCCAATATATAGCTGTTTCATACATAGCCATTTGCAAATCATCTTCCCCATTAAACTGTGAGCTGCTTGAAGACAAGGACTGTTATTTGTTTTTCTTTGCATCCCTAGCTCTTAGCACAGTGTCTAGTACATAATGAGTGCTGAATAAATGTTTAATGTATTATTGACTGAATAAATGGCTTCTGTTCTATTTCACATCTAAATTTAGTTATGCTTGATAACTAATGTACAAATTCCAATTGTTTTATTGTGATCTTGTTATTTTGTGAGTACTGACCTGATGATTTCATGTGCCTTCATATATTTCTTGTTCTTGGACACATTTTGTCACTTACTTTATTGATATCTTCATGGAGAATCTTTGAATCAATCTTTCATTTAGCTCCAATTTCCCTTTTTCTTCTGGTTTAATTTTTAGTAAGAATATAAAAATTGGCTCAATCCCTTTCCATCAGTACTGAAATCCTTTTCTAAATCATTGCCATTAGTACCTCACATTTAGAGTAACAAGATGAAATGATGGTTCCATATTTTCTAAAACATCTATAATATTTTAAAATATATTTAGCCCCACTGACCCTCACATTCTTGTTGACACCATAGAAATGGAAACTATTGGGCTGTAATGAGGATGTTTTGTTTTTTCTTTATTTTATGGGTTGTCATCACCAAATGAAAGATTTGTTCTATTTCTGAAACCATGTTTAATGCTTGGTCAGATCTGTAGATTCAGCAGGATATGTTCCACTCTCAAAGAGAAAAAGCCAGAAATACTTGTTCACCAAAATAAAAATAAGCAAAAAAAAAGTAATTTTATGGAGAAAAATAATAAAATATTTATTATATATACATACACATAAGCAACGTGTATACTGTTTTAATCATCATTTATATCACTTTCGTATAGTCTCATGTACTTGGTAGATTTAAAGTTAATTGAGGATAGGAATTATCTCTATTTCATTGCATTCATAGTACCTTGGACACTACCTGGAATAAAATTTGATGGATACTTACTTATTAAGTATCTGGTTCTTAATATTTTTCTCCTTTATAGAACTATGAAATTCTTTTATATTAATATATGAAAAATTAGAAATTCTGTCTTTTTTGTTGCTTTAGGATTTGATTAAGATAAATCAACTTTATATTTTAGCAGTAGACAGGAATATTATTTGTTTTTAAATGTATTTTATTTTTTTAATTGACTAGAAGAGTTTTGTGATTCCTTTTATTTTTGGCTGAGGCAATTGGGGTTAAGTGATTTGCCTAGGGTCACACAGCTAAAGAAGTGTTAAGTGTCTGAGGTCAAATTTGAACTCAGGTCCTCCTGATTTCAGGGATGGTACCCTACCCACTGTGTCATCTAGCTACCCTGAGTTTTGTGATTCCTAAAACATTTTCAACTTAGGATTCAAAAAAATTCTCATGATCTTTATTGCAACATGATCTCTTCTCTTTTCATGATCTTTTCCCTTACATCTAAGCTGTTAAATGTCATCATTTTTCCAAGCTTAAGTTCCATAATTATAATTTAAAAAATACTCAGTGAAAATAATAACAAATTAATAGTTTTTAACAATGCCTTAAAGTTTGCAATCTATTTGCTACACTTTCTCATTTGATCCTTACAAAAACCTTGTTAAAGTAGCTATTTTTATTTCATTTAATATGATAGGAAACTGAGAAGTTGATTGCTCGGAGCCACATGATTTTCTGTGATAATTTCTCATGTTAAGTTGTAATTTTTATTATCATATTTTTATATATCATATTTTAATAATATATAATGAAAATATTCTTATCCACCTAGGCTTTTAGGTCTGAACTTGGAAATTCATTCTTCTAGCAGTTGGGTCAAAATAACCAAAAGAAAAAAGGTTCCATATTGGAAAGTGAACTTCTGATGTCATAGCTGTGTTCTTTACTTCAATTTGACTAGCTTTCACATTCTGGTAACCATAAAAAATTATAGGAAATGCAAACTAGTCTCAGTGGGTCACCCCACTAATTTCCAGCTCAATTATATCACAATCAGGTTCAACATTCAAGTTATTCCAGTGTTACCCAAATAAAACCCTATTTCCTTCTGTAATACCCTTTAGAAATTTAATAAATATCTCTTTCTTTTTCCCTAAGATTTGTAAGCACTGGCCACACTTCTTCCCAAGACTTGGAGAAAATGATGTTTAGTGACTTGCTGTTGGGCATTCTCTTACTTATTCAGATGGGAGTTGGTACTGTTGGGAATTTCTTCCTCCTGGGTCTATACACTTTCCCTTTACTCAGTGGGCACAAGCTGAGGCCTATAGAGTGGATTTTTATCCACTTAGCTTTAGCCAATACAAAAGTGCTTCTCTGCAAGGGAGTCCCTCAGATAATTGTCTGTTTGGGCATCAGAAATTTCTTTGATCATTTTGAGTGTAAATTTATCCTTTATCTTCATAGAGTGGCTCGAAGTGTTTCCTTGAGTATCACTTGCCTCTTGAGTGGTTTTCAGGTCATCACTATCAGTCCCCATAACTCCAAGTGGGCAGAACTCAAAATCCGAACCCCAAGGTGTACTGTCCCTTTCTGTTTCCTCTGCTGGTGCTTCTATCTGCTGATAAATTTTACTTTATTTGGTACTATGCATAACTCAAGGTATATTACTAATAATACAAAGACGTGGCATTTGGGATATTGTTTAATTATAGCTCCTGCCTCTTTTAATGCTATGCTTTTTGCAATTGTCTATTCTATTCCTGATATTATGTGTATAGTATTCATGATCTGGTCTAGTGCCTATTTAGTGTGTCTCCTGCATAGACACCATCAGCAAGTACAACATATTCACAGTTCTCATCTTTCTCCCAGAACTTTCCCTGAGAAAAGAGCCACCCAGGCTATTCTTCTACTCATGAGCACATATGTATTCTTTTATTCCATTAATTCTAGCTTGTCATTTTACCTCTTTAAAATAGACAAATATCAGCATTGGCTTGTGGCTATGTCTGACCTCCTAGCCGCATGGTTCCCAACCATCAGCCCCTTTGTGCTGATCTGCTGTGACTCCCAACTCCTCAAATATTGGTATGCTTTATGGCATAGGCAACCTTGCTGTCTCCTATGCCACACTGTCCTTAATGAAATCTCCACCAGCATTCTGCCCTGACACTATGAGAAACAAATATCTTTAAGAAACAGATGGGAGAGCAGCAAGAATATTAGAATCCAACTATTTTAGGGCCTAATACTAGGAAGGACATATATAAGCAAAGCCTTTCATCTTTTAGACCAGAGAATCATATCCCAGACATTGTGTGACACAATTTACAAGTGACATATTTCTTCAATTCATGTCTGGTGATTTCAAATCTACTTTCTTTCCAGTAGACCAGTGAAGTCAAACACAAATAGAAATAGAGGACACTGAGCTATACAAAAGGGTTCCTGTTTAATGTAATGCTAATGGTGATTTATTGTATATCCATTAATTTTATTAACTACTTCACATTACATTTTAATATACTCAGAAGTATTTGATAACTATACATTAGACCATATTAATTCTCATTTTGTGTGGAGAATATCTTGCATTTCTTTCTCTTCACCTTGAATTCTGTAACTTGTAAAGGTCTCTAAATAGTTTGTGAAGAAAAAATGGAGTAGAAAATGAGACCCCAAACTTAGATATGGGAGTGTTTGAGAATCCTGTCTCTGTAATTTCAGAGTACCATAATATTTGTTCAACATCTTGAATTTTCTCAAATTTGTTTTTTTATATGTAGAATTGTTATAAGGATACTTGTAAAGTCTTTTCAAGGTTATTTTTGAGGTTAAAAGGGCTTTCTACAGAAAAAAATTGAAAATGCTAAATAAACATTTAAAAATAATAAGTTTAGTTTGCTCTTACATCATAATTTCTTTTGGACTCACTCTTTACTCTGTTATAATTTTACCCATATGCCATTCATAAGCAAATATCATGCTTCCTACCTTCTGAAATATTTATGTTATTTATCTATTGGGAAAAGATCAAAATTAAGATTACCAGTGATTTTTCTCTATTGGTATCTATTTTACTGATTCTACAATTTTGTTGATTTTATCTCCTGTTAATTTTATAATGGGATCTTCAACCATTGGGCTGAAGTTAAGTTTAGGAATCTAGATAGGTCTACATCCATCTGGATTAAATGGAATTTAGGACTTCAGATGAGCTAACTCAAAGATAGTTTAACTCAAAAAAATTATCTCCCATTCCAGTATGTCCTAAGATACTTCATAAATATCTGTTTTGTTAGCCTCACAAAATTTCCATGCTAAAAAGATATGTTATTTGTCCTTTCCTGTTTCTGTGTAATTAAAGAGGTTTTTATCTCTTCTAAGAAGACAGCAACTGTGCTGGTTGTTGTTGGGGGACCCCTAAAAGATTTTGGGGAAGAAACTTGTCCTTCAATTGAGGATCAAAGGGTGTGGTTTGATTCCCTTGAGAAACATGAGACCCCGAGGCATGCTGGAGATTGCTATTAATGATTTCATTATAATGACTGGCCTCTTGAACCACACCTTACAAGTTTATTGCTGATGATGGGTGTGGGCTTATGGACAAAGAACTTGACCTTAGAGTGGGGGAAAGGAAGAGAGGCAAGGAGGAGGAGTCAGGATGAGGAGAGGCAAGACAAGGAGGAGGGACTAGGTGAAAGGCAGGCCTAGGAAGTGAGGCTAGGAGAGGAGAAAAGATATAAGCCTTGGGGATAAGGAAAAAGGCAGGCACCAGGCAAAACACCATGGAGGCAATGGGGGCGGAATAAAGAACCACCATGATCTACATTCCTCTGGCTTGACTTTTCTTGGTGACCAGCTAATTGGCCGAATGCGCTTCGAAGTTTGGAGGTGAGATAAGTCCTGTTACCCATAAATTAGATAGAAATTAACAGGTTGTGATTCCCAAATTGATCATCTTCAGTCTTAAGATTTGCTGAGCCTTGTTCTCATTCAGTGAAGTACAGAGCCAAAGTTCATTTTACAGGAACAGGAGTTAGTGGGGTGAAAATAGGAGTGTAGTATCTGGTCCAGTGGGGATGTATGTCCAGCTATCATTGCTAGTCAATGTTTGCTTGCAAGCAGAAAAAGGAGCAGGTCAAGAATATAGATGGA